>JBBBDQ010001419.1:785000-912500 GCA_037127315.1 Ascarosepion bandense
CTCAATATGTGATGTCACAAATTTATTTGCCTGAAGAAACTCGACTTTAGACTCGAAACACATGTAGCGACACAAATACCATTATGGACACTTAACATATGATACAAAAAGCAAATAATATTAATATTTATAGCAACAATAAATGCACACTTTAAACAAAACATTCACAACTTGTAACACTTTTTCTTCTAATATATATATATATATATATATATATATATATATATATATATATATATATATATACATACATACACACACACTTATATATATATATATGCAGACATAGGCACACTCCTAAATATATACATATGCAGACATATGAACACTCATGAATATAGATATATATATATATGCACATACACACATATACCCACTCATGAATATATATATTCACACATGCACATTCACACATGCACACTCATATTTATACACACACACACATATACACTCATAAATAAATATATATATACACACCCGCAGATGCACTCTGTGTATATATATATTTATATGCTTATGTTTATGTGTGTGTGTATATATATATATATATATACACACACACACACAAGCACATTCATATATATATACGCACACAAGCACATTCATATATATATACACACACACAGACACACAAGCACATTCATTTACACACACACACACACACACACACACACACACACACACAAGCACATTCATATATATATATATACACACACACACACACACACACAAATGCACACTCATAATTATGTGTGTGTATTAGGCAGTGACATAGGTGTTCTAAATTTTGAAACTTTGACCCTTTTTGAATGTTGTAGGTCATTACCATTTTTGCTCTCATCACATCTTATTTGACAATTGAATAAATCTTCATTTCTTTTTTTTATCAAGTATTTTTCATCGTCTTGCATCTGTCTTTTTGCACTTAATCTGAATTGTGAGAGGATTACAAAGATAATGTCAATATTAATCAGATATCACCAGTCTAACATTTATACAGAAGTCTTACTTGAGTTTTTTATTAATGTTTGCAAAATTAAAATGAATAAATATAAAAATTCGGAATGGTTTACAGGATTATATACATGCAGTGTAGCGCAGTATCACAAATGCATGTTGAATTTGTATTTCTTTACTTTTGATAAGCATTTCTGTCGTGATTATCTTCAAATCTCTTGCAATTCTATCTTTCACAGCCTTCCATCCACCAGCAGCCTTCTGACTTCCAGCAAACTTGCAACAACCTTCCAACTCCAGCTGCATAACAGTATCCCACCTCCAACTTCCAAAAGCATTTTAACTCCACCTCCAGCAGCCTTTCACCTGCTTCCATTTCCACCTCCAAAAGTCTTAAAACAGCATTCTATTTCCACCTCCAAAAAACATTCTACTCTCACCATCAGCTTCCTCCTAATTGCAGCCTTCCACCTCCAGCAGCCTTCCAGGAGCTTTCCATTAAGCTCTGACAGCTTTCTAATTCCACAGTCTTCTACCGCCAACAGTTTTCCACTTCGACCTTTGATTGAATGGCATCTTCAGCTGCCTTCTCTCTCCACCTCTAACAGCCTCACTTGCACCTCCATCAGCATTGCACATTAGCATTCAATACATATCCATTTTTATTTGCAGGATCAATACATTTTCATTCATCAATGCATTGACGACCACTTGAGACAAGTATCCGCTGAGAAAGGTGAGTTGTATTAATGTCCACATTTTTATTTCAGCATACCATTGATTAATCAGATTAACTCTAAATTAAATTAATTGATTAATTATCATATTTGATAGCATGTGAGACAAATAGGAAAAAAAAATCAGACGATTCTTATTCTATTGGCATGTTCACAAAAGGCAGTAATCACTTCTTTATAGGAAATACCACAAGGGACTCACTTTTGTGTAGATTTTCACAAATACTGTAGGCAATAATTCTGATTGAAAAGAAACTTAGTTTTTATGGTATTTTCAGTCAGTCAGTTAAGTGCCATACGGGATACAAGCTTTGGGTGATCATGTCTGAAAAGAGACATGACTGACTGGGCAGAAAATTATCCCGCAGTAGGTTGCCATTGCTTTCTGCAGTAGACTGGTTGCCAGCCCAGGCTATAGAACCCAATCTGTCCTGTTATTTAAGCCATAACTGGAGGGAGAAGAGATGTATTATATTATTATGTAGTAATTAGTGAGGGATCAGTTTATTACTTCATGACAATAGAAAATTGAACTCCCACTTTATGACCAGTAGAAGCATTAATCATGTCTCAAACTATTATAGTCAGTCAGTCAGTTAAGTGCCATACGTGATACACGCTTTTGGTGATCATGTCTCAAAAGAAATATGACTGACCGGGCAGAAGATTATCCCACAGTAGGTTGCAATTGCTTTCTGTGGTAGACTGGTTGCCAGCCAAGGCTATAGAACTCAATCTATTCTATTATTTAATGCATAACTGGAGGGAAGAGACAGATTAATACCTTTCCCAAGGGTATTTGTGTGTAAGTGAGTGCAAGGAATTCAACTGGAATTCAAACTCGGTACCCCAATTTGTTGTTCCGAGTTCACTATACCATAACGCACATCCATTTCAGTCACTTGTTTGATATATTGATATATATATATTTTTTAAAAGAAAAGGTACAGGGAAATTTTTCAAAACCATAATAGAATACATACTGAAAAATAAATACATTGTGTATGCCATCAATTGCAGTAAAGAAATAACATTTTTTTTTCATTCTTTCACTCCAAGCAAGGCAATAAAGCCACTAAGAGTATATATATATATATATATAAGCAAGAATGAAAGACCCATAAAAACAGAGGAGATCATCCAAAACATTTTATCTAATTAATATAAATTATTAATTAGATAAAAATAGTGGAGCTCAATAGATATTATCCAGAGCATTATCAAATATTGAAAGGAAAACTTAATGCATATTTAGATGGTTATAAATCAAGATTTGTTTTGACAGTGTAAATTTACTTACATTGATGCATTCAACCCATTTAAATAAATCTTGATTTATAACTATCTAAATATGCACTGATTTTTCCTCTCAATATTTTATGCACACTCATAAACATATGAGTATGCATAAAATATTGATATATATATATATTTATATATGTGTGTGTGTGTGTGTATATTTATGAGTGTGGATATATATATATATATATATATATATATTGTTTAATACTTAGTTTTTGGTCCTAATAGGGTTAGACCAGTACGCATTTGTATTAGAAAGTGTTTGATACAATTATATTGTAGAACTTTTGAATATTTTCCATTTTTAAACAAGTTATTTCGCTACCCATGTTTCTACCATGAGTGGTGTCTTCAGGCGATTTTTAATAAATGATTTTACCTTTTACCGTTTTTCTTTTTAAGAATGCTCTTGTAACAGTGTTTTATTTGAACATTCAAATGGCAGGGAATTTATGAATGAGCATTGTTTAAATTAAAACGAATTATGATGTTTTTATCCATGGTTGTATGAACCTAAGAGGTATTTCTTAGTGTGGATGCATTTAGTCATAATTTCTGTTCTTTCATTTAACAGTTTGTCTTTATTTGGATATATATTATGATGTTTTTATCCATGGTTGTATGAACCTAAGAGGTATTTCTTAGTGTGGATGCATTTAGTCATAATTTCTGTTCTTTCATTTAACAGTTTGTCTTTATTTGGATATATCGTAATTTCTAAATATGATATACCCAAGAAGAACAATATATATATATCTTTCATTCAATAATGAATTAGAACACTCTTAGCTATTGGCATGTGTGTACATCATATATCACATGCTAAAAGTTTGCCTCCTTCTACTTAGCACTCATAGCTCAGAGGTAGAATCACCAACTGACACTAATTTGGTCAGGTTTCAATCCTGGGTAAAAAGCAATCGGATGTCTAACCGTACTGATGAGCTGTGATACAGCGAAACAGATCTGTCTACGAATGACTATTTGCACTCTCACACCCTGATTGAGTACTCTAGAAGAATGGTAGACTTTGAAAAAACAGTAGCTACTCTAGCATCTACGAATTGTTTATTCAGTAATGAATTAGAACACTCTCAGCTATTGGCATGTATATACATCATATATCACATGCTAAAAATCTGCCTCCCTCTACAGAGCACCCATAGCTCAGAGGTAATTTGCCAACTGACGCCAATTCAATAAACAATATACAATAAAAGAATAGGCTTCTGGGAAACAGAAGAGAATGACTGATGTTGGATTTACATTTTTGAAATTTGCAGTTGACATGAAAGTGAGAAGTTGGAAGGAGGTTTCAGAAGTTTAGAAGTACAAGAGAAACTTATGTTTACAGCAATTTCAACAGTAAAATGAGTGAGTTCACCAGATGGCAAGAAAAGAAAAGTGGCAGTTGCAATTAGCTATTTCAACAGTGAAATAGCTAGCAATCTAGTCTTCTTCTATGTGCCTTGTACCTTTAGGACGTAGGCAATCATGGTCTTCCACGTCTCCCTATCCCTAGTGGCTCTCAGCACACGTTCCCTTTTACACCGTGCAACATCTGTTCCGCCATCCACCAGCTCAGACCAGTCGAGTACGTTACATGCTGTTTTTCCCTGTCTCTCCTTCACTCTATCTGGCCTGTTAGTATGAGGTTCTCCAAGCCCTCCTTCCTCATTGCATGTCCCAGGAACTTCAGCTGTCTCTTCCTGATGCCCAGTATTAATTTCCTTTTCGTTTCCATCATTTCCAAAACTTCATCATAGCTTACATGTTTGATCCATGATATCCGCAGCATCCTTGTGTAGAACCACATTTCAGTTGCTTCAAGTTTTTCCTTCATCTTTGTTGATATTGTCCAGCATTCACTGCCATATTAAAGAACTGACATCACATAGCAATTCAGTTCTCTCTTCTTTTTCTTGTTTCTTAATGCTTAAATTCATGAAATCAAAGTCCCAAAGAGGAAAGCTCACAATAACAATTTTTATAAAAATATTCATAGAAAAAGCAGCAGTGGAAAAAAATGAAAAAGTCAAAATGTCAAGTTGTGAACAATAAAATTGCAGATTCAGGATTTTGTCAGGAAAAAATATCTAGCATGTCACAACAAACTAACTTTTCTATCAGCCAAATTAGAAAGTGATTTAATTGTCCTTATTCATGGAAAATGTTAGAAAAGGTGCAGTGAGTTTTTCCTCAGGAGGTTAGCATCAATCATATTGATGAAAGGCAAAAAGGTCCTCCAAGAAAAAATATCTAGCATGTCACAACAAACTAACTTTTCTATCAGCCAAATTAGAAAGTGATTTAATTGTCCTTATTCATGGAAAATGTTAGACAGAAAAGGTGCAGTGAGTTTTTCCTCAGGAGGTTAGCATCAATCATATTGATGAAAGGCAAAAAGGTCCTCCAAGAAAAAATATCTAGCATGTCACAACAAACTAACTTTTCTATCAGCCAAATTAGAAAGTGATTTAATTGTCCTTATTCATGGAAAATGTTAGACAGAAAAGGTGCAGTGAGTTTTTCCTCAGAAGGTTAGCATCAATCATATTGATGAAAGGCAAAAAGGTCCTCCAAGAAAAAATATCTAGCATGTCACAACAAACTAACTTTTCTATCAGTCAAATTAGAAAGTGATTTAATTGTCCTTATTCATGGAAAATGTTAGAAAAGGTGCAGTGAGTTTTTCCTCAGAAGGTTAGCATCAATCATATTGATGAAAGGCAAAAAGGTCCTCCAAGAAAAAATATCTAGCATGTCACAACAAACTAACTTTTCTATCAGCCAAATTAGAAAGTGATTTAATTGTCCTTATTCATGGAAAATGTTAGAAAAGGTGCAGTGAGTTTTCCTCAGGAGGTTAGCATCAATCATATTGATGAAAGGCAAAAAGGTCCTCCAAGAAAAAATATCTAGCATGTCACAACAAACTAACTTTTCTATCAGCCAAATTAGAAAGTGATTTAATTGTCCTTATTCATGGAAAATGTTAGACAGAAAAGGTGCAGTGAGTTTTTCCTCAGAAGGTTAGCATCAATCATATTGATGAAAGGCAAAAAGGTCCTCCAAGAAAAAATATCTAGCATGTCACAACAAACTAACTTTTCTATCAGCCAAATTAGAAAGTAATTTAATTGTCCTTATTCATGGAAAATGTTAGACAGAAAAGGTGCAGTGAGTTTTTCCTCAGAAGGTTAGCATCAATCATATTGATGAAAGGCAAAAAGGTCCTCCAAGAAAAAAATATCTAGCATGTCACAACAAACTAACTTTTCTATCAGCCAAATTAGAAAGTGATTTAATTGTCCTTATTCATGGAAAATGTTAGACAGAAAAGGTGCAGTGAGTTTTTCCTCAGGAGGTTAGCATCAATCATATTGATGAAAGGCAAAAAGGTCCTCCAAGAAAAAATATCTAGCATGTCACAACAAACTAACTTTTCTATCAGCCAAATTAGAAAGTGATTTAATTGTCCTTATTCATGGAAAATGTTAGAAAAGGTGCAGTGAGTTTTTCCTCAGAAGGTTAGCATCAATCATATTGATGAAAGGCAAAAAGGTCCGCCAAGAAAAAATATCTAGCATGTCACAACAAACTAACTTTCTATCAGTCAAATTAGAAAGTGATTTAATTGTCCTTATTCATGAAAAATGTTAGAAAAGTAGCAGTGAGTTTTTCCTCAGGGAGGTTAGCATCAATCATATTGATGAAAGGCAAAAGGTCCTCCAAGAAAAATATCTAGTATGTCACAACAAACTAACTCCTTTTCTATCAGCCAAATTAGAAAGTGATTTAATTGTCCTTATTCATGGAAAATGTTAGAAAAGGTGCAGTGAGTTTTTCCTCAGAAGGTTAGCATCAATCATATTGATGAAAGGCAAAAAGGTCCTCCAAAAAAAAAAAATATCTAGCATGTCACAACAAACTAACTTTTCTATCAGTCAAATTAGAAAGTGATTTAATTGTCCTTATTCATGGAAAATGTTAGAAAAGGTGCAGAGTTTTTCCTCAGGAGGTTAGCATCAATCATATTGATGAAAGGCAAAAAGCATCCTCCAAGAAAAAATATCTAGCATGTCACAACAAACTAACTTTTCTATCAGCCAAATTGAAAGTGATTTAATTGTCCCTTATTCATGGAAAATGTTAGACAGAAAGGTGCAGTGAGTTTTTCCTCAGAAGGTTAGCATCAATCATATTGATGAAAGGCAAAAAGGTCCTCCAAGAAAAATATCTAGCATACAACAAACTAACTTTTCTATCAGCCAAATTAGAAAGTGATTTAATTGTCCTTATTCATGAAATGTTAGACAGAAAAGGTGCAGGAGTTTTTCCTCAGAAGGTTAGCATCAATCATATTGATGAAAGGCAAAAAGGTCCTCCAAGAAAAATATCTAGACAAGCCACAACAAACTAACTTTTCTATCAGTCAAATTAGAAAGTGATTTAACTGTCCTTATTCATGGAAAATGTTAGACAGAAAAGGTGCAGTGAGTTTTTCCTCAGAAGGTTAGCATCAATCATATTGATGAAAGGCAAAAAGGTCCTCCAAGAAAAAAATATCTAGCATGTCACAACAAACTAACTTACCAATAAATTAGAAAGTGATTTAATTGTCCTTATTCATAAAAAATGTTAGACAGAAAAGGCAGTGAGTTTTTCCTCAGAAGGTTAGCATCAATCATATTGATGAAAGGCAAAAAGGTCCTCCAAGAAAAATATCTAGCATGTCACAACAAACTAACTTTTCTATCAGCCAAATTAGAAAGTGATTTAATTGTCCTTATTCATGGAAAATGTTAGACAGAAAAGGTGCAGTGAGTTTTTCCCTTTAGAAGGTTAGCATCAATCATATTGATGAAAGGCAAAAGGTCCTCCAAGAAAAATATCTAGCATGTCACAACAAACTAACTTTCTTATCAGCCAAATTAGAAAGTGATTTAATTGTCCTTATTCATGGAAATGTTAGACAGAAAAGGTGCAGTGAGTTTTTCCTCGTAAGGTTAGCATCAATCATATTGATGAAAGGCAAAAAAAAGGTCCTCCAAGAAAAATATCTAGCATGTCACAACAAACTAACTTTTCTATCAGTCAAATTAGAAAGTGATTTAATTGTCCTTATTCATGGAAAATGTTAGACAGAAAAGGTGTAAGTGAGTTTTTCCTCAGGAGGTTAGCATCAATCATATTAATGAAAGGCAAAAAGGTCCTCCAAGAAAAAATATCTAGCATGTCACAACAAACTAACTTTTCTATCAGCCAAATTAGAAAGTGATTTAATTGTCCTTATTCATGGAAAATGTTAGACAGAAAAGGTGCAGTGAGTTTTTCCTCAGAAGGTTAGCATCAATCATATTGATGAAAGGCAAAAAGGTCCTCCAAGAAAAAATATCTAGCATGTCACAACAAACTAACTTTTCTATCAGTCAAATTAGAAAGTGATTTAATTGTCCTTATTCATGGAAAATGTTAGACAGAAAAGGTGCAGTGAGTTTTTCCTCAGAAGGTTAGCATCAATCATATTGATGAAAAGCAAAAAGGTCCTCCAAGAAAAAATATCTAGCATGTCACAACAAACTAACTTTTCTATCAGCCAAATTAGAAAGTGATTTAATTGTCCTTATTCATGGAAAATGTTAGACAGAAAAGGTGCAGTGAGTTTTTCCTCAGGAGGTTAGCAAAAAGGTCCTCCAAGATGATTAAAAAAATGTGCCGTTTAGTTTTGGACATGTTAAAATAAGAAGCCATTTCTTGCCCCAGCAAACAACAGATAACTTATTCTGATTCAACAATAATATACTGAAAAATGAAAACTGTTAAATATATAAGACACTGTGAGTTATTAACAGAATTGTTAGAAAAATATCCAAAGATTCAAATGTGAAAGCACAATAATCTTCTAGTATTCTGGAGAGTGATACACTACACCTTCTGAGCTTCACATTTTTCAAATGACTTGAAGTGGAACATCTACTGTAAGGAAACTTGGGTCACTGTGTTGTACAAAAAAATTTTTCTCATCACAGTCCATCTTAAACAATTTTTTATAATTTTTTATAATCATTTCACCATAAGCAAGGCAGTGAGTGAGTGTGAGGTTTGTTTAACAGCATATCAACCTCTGTGGGTCATTTAATACCAAAAAGGTGGGGTTTTAAGGTATTTTTAATGTTCAGTTATAGTGAGTAGGTTAATTTAGTCAGATTTTAACAAAAAATTTGTTTTGATTCTTTTTTATTTAGAAAACTGAAAACGTATTCTAGTTTTGTATTCAAAAGTGTTTTGCTGAGAATTTTTTTCCTTCAAAAATGTATTGTGGTAATTTTTTTGTAAGGAAACTTGGGTCACTGTGTTGTACCAAAAAATTTTTCTCATCACAGTCCATCTTAAACAATTTTTTATAATTTTTTATAATCATTTCACCATAAGCAAGGCAGTGAGTGAGTGTGAGGTTTGTTTAACAGCATATCAACCTCTGTGGGTCATTTACTACCAAAAAGGTGGGGTTTTAAGGTATTTTTAATGTTCAGTTATAGTGAGTAGGTTAATTTAGTCAGATTTTAACAAAAAATTTGTTTTGATTCTTTTTTATTTAGAAAACTGAAAACGTATTCTAGTTTTGTATTCAAAAGTGTTTTGCTGAGAATTTTTTTCCTTCAAAAATGTATTGTGGTAATTTTTTCTTCAAAAATGTATATTTTTCTATAAAGTCAATTTCTATATATATATATATTTCTATAAAAGTATTTTTATACTTTCATAGTGCTTTGACCCCAGTTTGGGGGTTAACTATTTGCTCATAGCTGGGACCCTAACAGGTGCTACCACTGCGGGTCAGGGTGGACCTGGGAACAACAGCAATTAAGAGGTGGTTCCATGCTCCTCACAACCCCCCAATCAGGGACAAGGCACATCGAAGAAGCAGTACAGCTTGAAAATATAAGTTGATAAAAGTTTAGCAAAATTATGTCCACAGCTGTGGAAGTTTTAAAAATTCAAACATAAGTTATTTCAATGACAATTATGGAAGAAGAAAAAGATAACTTAAAGGTCAATTACAGATTGATGTGGCACTTAATAGGTTTTTCTTCTCTGTTCCCCTCAATTAAATAATAAATGTGTTTATTTTCTTTGAACTAAAAGGTCAAAAAAACTAAATCCAGTTTTATCTTTTTATTTCAGATATCTACCAGAATGAAACTCAGATGTAAAATTGATTGAAGCTGCTGCAGGTGTTTCTGTTTTAATTTCAGTGATTACTCTCATTGAAATAGACAAATTTATTGACACAGACACCTTTTGTATAAAGACAGTTGAAAGGGACTGTTGTCATACAGTTCATATATTGTTCATATATTTAATTCTCAGGCATTCATTATGCATATAAAACTTATGTCAGCATATAGTTGCTCATTTTATACACAATGCACACACACCCTTTCTATTATAATAAAAAGCATTGTGTATTTATTTCTGTGTGTGTGTGTATATATATATATATATATATATATATTCAGTTAGATAGGTGTGAATTTGTGACTCTGGGTTTTACACTTTCAAATAAGTACTGCACATATATAATAACAAATTGCATACATATATATATATATATATATATATATATATATATATATTTTAAATTGCCTACGCGTTTTGTCCTGTGATGGACTTTATCAATGCAAAAAGACGAAATGAGCTTTATTCTAAATTATGTATCTATAAAAAAACAATGTTGACAACCACAAAGACGCTCACAAATCATTTCAAAAGATTAACAGAATATTTTTGCTTTTAGAGTTTCTTCATGTGTAGTGCAATGAAATGATTTGTGAGCGTCTTTGTGGTTGTCAACATTGTTTTTTTATAGAGACATAATTTAGAATAAAGCTCATTTTGTCTTCTTGCCTTGATAAAGTCCATCACAGGACAAAATGCATAGGCAATTTAAAATAGTTTTCCTCTTGTCTTTATTTTATTTAACCATATATATATATATATATATATATACATACACACACGCGTATATATATATATATATATATATATATATATTTTCTTCCTGTCATGCTCATGGAGAGAGAGGCGCAATAGCGAGGCAGTGTTGGCTCAGTTCATTCTCTTTACTCCCAGGTACTAAACTTTACTGCCAGTTATGAAAGCTCTTGCCACATGTTTGTTCTTTAACTGTGCTGTATTTTATTTTTTTCGCAATAATTATGTTGTTGATTAATGAAGAATATATATTTTTTCTTTACTATAATAAACCCCCTTCATTGTGTGTGTGTGTGTTTGTTTGTATATATATATATATATATATATATATATATATATATATTTTTTTTTTTTTTTTTTTTTTTTTCTCTCCTGCTCTAAGTAGGTATAATTGTAGTTCTTAGTCTCACTCAGGTGTTTGGGCTATTTGGTTTTTTCCCTTATGTCTTAATGTAAGATACTCAATAGTAGGTACATCAATATATATGTTGTCGTCATTTTAGGTGGCATATTGATATATACATATTTTATCATCATTTTTTATGGCACAGGCCCACTTGTGAAAGTAATATTTGGTAACTGAATGACAAAAATGAAATGAACATCTACAAACAAATAATTTTGACATATCTCGGTCAATAATAGTACCAATCAAAGTGTCTTGATTATACATATGTATTAAAGAAAAACCAACATCATTTTTGGAACCGACAGATAACCAAAAGAACTAAATACCCTTCAACAAGATAAAATCTTCAACAAAGACAGAAAAAAGAAAAAAGCCGAAAGGTAAACATATAGCTACTCAGTAAAGTGCTCAAGGCCTAGATTACCTAGACAGAGCAAAAATGCTTGGTGATGTTAATTCTTATGAAAGAATGGCTCTAGTCATAACCTGAGTTCACATGACCTTCAGACTTGAAAACATACACACACACACACACACACACACACATATATATATATGCATGCACACACAACAGTAAAAGAGGTTAGATCAGTAGATGGTTATATTTGAACAAAGTGCTCAATATACAATAAAAAGACCTGAATATGCAGAGCCAACAGTATATTAAAGAATAAAATGCTCCACAATTACTTGCTTACCCAAATTTCAATCATATTGCCCTTCTCAGGCTATAGGAGACTAATATGGTTGAAACCTTGGTAGCAGATACATGGCAAACACTTTGTGCTTTATATATAAATAAAGAAAAATTAGGCAGACACGTTATTTCATGGTAAATTGGAAGTGTGGCTTATTTCAGGCAAACCATCATCAGCTTCTGTCTTTATTGTACAGAAGATTTAAAAAAAATTTTTTTATATTTTTGCTCTGTATGTATTTATATACATATATATTTAGAGCTCTCTTAGAGAATTTTCCTTTCATTGTATGTACAGGATATTCCTCTGGATTCTTCTATATCTACACCACATGCTTATATATATATATATATATATATATATATATATATATATTCATCATCCACATACAAGCCTGTTTTGCTGTATCACAGCTCATCAGTGTGACCAAACATCCACTTGCTTCTGGCTGGGATTGAAACTCAACCTATTTGGTGTCAGTCGGAGTTGCTAACTCCTAAGCCGTAGGCATATGGAGTCAGAGAAGGAAAATTTTAGTGTGTTACATGTAAGCAGTATGTGTGTATGTATATATATATATATATATATATATATATATATATATATAAGCACAAAGAGTTTGCCACTTTAACTGAGCAGGTTCATGCTGACTTCAAAGTTTTGTGAGGACACCATTATCATGTTTATGAAGAACATAATGGTGTCCTAACAAAACTTTGAAATTAACATGAACCTGTTCAGTTATAGAGACAAACTCTTTATACTTATCAACACTCTATCTCCACTCCAATATCAAGCACTTTACAATAAAAAATCTGCTTGCCAAAATACATTTTATCAGTAAAACCACTGAAAAGAACAATCTTGGTGCAAAATATTATTGCAACTAAAACACACACACACACACACACACACGCACACACACACACACACACACTTTTCTTTCCTTAGCTGTGGCACAACTCTGAGTTTCATACACAATGCAATCTTCAGGTGGTGATTGATTTTTTTCACTCAGCACCTGAAGACTGCATTGTATATAAAACACAGAATTTTGCTACTGATGAGGAAAAATGTATATTTATTATTAACTAGCAGCATAGCCCAGCATTGCTAGGGTGTAATGAAAGCTTTATAACTAATCCATGGTTCTGGAGTTCAGGCTCTTTGGACGTTAGCACGAAAAATGTAGGTTGTTGAAAGGTTGATCTCGAAGCTGTAGAACTTACTAAAATGAATGGATGTAAGTCAAATTTTGATTTCCAGTATTGATGTCAAATAAGTTTTCCATTGCAAACTGAATTTTGAAGGCTAAATAAATCTTCTGAGTAAATGGTATCATGGCTGAGACTAAAAACTACAATTATAACTACATAGAGCAAAATCCGAAGCAAGAACCAAAAGGGGCTGAAAACCTGATTTTGATCAGACTGGTTGAGTTTTGGGGGTATTGATTTTTGATATTAGGGGGAAATCAGAAAAAATAGGTAGCCCATGACCTGACCAGAAGCCTAAAGAATATTTGTGTAAAGTTTGGTGAGAATCAGGTAAAAATTGTGGATTTGTATAAAGGACATACAGACAGAGAGACAGGCACACACACAAACATCTTGACTTTTATATATATATATATATATATAGATAATTTATACCTCTGTTATTTTACATCCAACACTGTTTTATTAGCACTAACACTCAATATGTGATATATATGAGGAAATTGTAAGACAAAATGGAAAAGTTTATTTGTGGCATGTTTTATCTGTTAGAATTTCATCAGACTGGGTTTGTTGATGTTATGACTACATATATATGAACAAAAGATGCTAGTAGTTTCAAAATTTTTGAGATAATTTTTTTAATTAATTTTTTTGTTTTTTGTAATCTATCTGAATTCATCTATACTTTTTTTTTACTATCATCATTGTTTTTAAATATCCAACATTGTGATAACAAAATCTGCCAAGAATGGTGAAACATGATAAGAACCTGGACAATTTACTGTGGATGAGCTCATGATTAAAGAACTTTCTTGACATTTTTGTCTTAGTGATTTATTTTCACTTTTAATTAGAATCGCATTTTTTATATCAAAATTGTGATTAGTTTTGTTATGGTAAACAACCAATACATTTCATTAAACTTCTTGAAGTTTAACACACACGTATATAAGCCATAAACATACACACACATACAGCCATACACACGCACACACTACAATTAACGACAGCAGTAGCAGCGAAAGATGACCATTCGTTGAAATGCACGGTCTATGAGTGGACTTGAAATCAAGCTCTTCTATCATTCTGAAGATGAGACTTTGATCTCAAAATATTAATGAATAATAAATAGGTAATACCCAACACCTTCTTTCCTTTCCTTTAATTTACAATACATTGTGATAGCCTTTAAAACTTACCCATGCAACTAATATATGCAATGCTTCAAGCAAATTACAAAACTCTCCTAAAAGTTGATATGTGCACAAAAGAAACCTTTTAAAGAACAACACACAAAATGAATTAGGTGGTCACTGTGTTATATATTGCCATACAACGACAAAACAACAAACACGCATATATAAGAATATAAGGTTATATTTTTATTAATGACGACGAACCGTGTGGAATAGAGAACAGGAGAGTGAGAGCGCACATAGAATGGGTTGACGGGAGTGTAGTCTTGCCTGTGGTGTTTCTCTGCTTCCACTGGCCGTTCTCTGCTGGCGAATCCATGTGTCGAGGTCTTTATATAGTCTTCTAGAACCGGGACTTTCCTTCCGGTCCTGCCTCGCCCACGCAACGCCCACGTAATTCCCAGAGACACCTGTTCTGTTTGCCTCTGTAGTCATTTCCGCCGCTGTCGGAAATAAGGTCAAACGACATCCGCTCCGGCCTTGACAGGATGTATTTCACAAACATCTGTCTTGTCGTTCGCCGACCCCTTCACCGACGGGAAACACCATCGCTTGCATCACTTCCTCGGGTGGGGCCAGATTGTTATATTACAACTGTAAGGAAAAATCTAAATACAAAAGTGAACAAAAGTGCTTAAATAAATAAAAAAAAAAATTAAGCAAATAATTAAAAAAATTAAAAAATTATGAATGCACACAAGTAAATGTATTAACTATAATAATAATAATAATAATAATAATAAATAACAACTAATAAAGTAATCAACAATAAATAATAACATTTTTTACATCATATTTCACATTGCTCAAATTTTTCAGTGATTGCAAAGATTGCAGAGCTGTTGCAATACAATGCTACAGACTTTGTACCATTGAAAATAATAGTCTTCACAGAGACTTCATGCTAAATAGGTAGGATACTTATGTTGGTTGGTTGGTTGGTTGGTTGGTTGGTTGGTTGTTTTGTTCTTATGGCATATCAACCTCAGCGGGTCATTTATTGCCAACTAAATTTTATTTATTTATTGCTAGTAATACCTTTTTCTTGATGGCTACAACTTCCAGGAATTTAAATGCAATGTCAATTCCCATCTCTTATCCACTTGACCCCAGTCCTTTCTACATCACCCTGTGTATCTTGTTCTTTTCTTTTCTCTCTACCTTCACAACTGTCTTCACATCCTTCTCTTGCCCTTTCTCTGACACCCCCTGTAACTGGTTCGCTTTTCTCTTCACTCTTCTCCTGCCTAAAATTTTACTCTTTTATGTTTCCCCCTGCACATCAGTGGCGATACTCCCTTGCTTGGGATGAAATGATTAAAAAAGCACATAAATTTAATATGACAAACACTACTTATTTTTAATATTATATAGCATCAAAACATATTTGGGTCTTCTCATTTTATCACAAGATATTTGTAAATTGGATACAGGCTTTTTATAAAGTCCATATCCCTATAAAACCAGATAGTCTACATTTATGAAAAAAAAACCTATAATTGTAACTAAAATTTTGGAAAGTGACAATTTCACTGAAATTATGTCAGAAATTTTTCAAGTTTTTTTCTGAAACGAGAAACAGAATGATTACTGCATATGTAAAAAAAAAAAAAGTATAATTTTGAACCATATTTTCTGGTACCAGTCTAAACTAACACTGTTTCTATATATGTTAAGTATAATTCTATATTAAAGTTTAGCCAGTAGAAGCCTAAAAGGAACTACATATACAAAATAATATTAAACATTTTATTTTTAGAAATAAAAAGTAAGAAAGTCCATTGCTCATTGTTCATTCTTTTCTTTTTTTTTTTTTTCAATTGGAGTAGATAGACTGAACTATCGCCCGGTTCACACTCCACCCACATCTATTGAACAGGTGAAGAGGCTCATCCCTTGTTCCCTGTTTAGGATGTGGTTTCCAGCTTTCTCTTTTCCAATCTTTTCACTCTTATGTAGCCCCTTGCACTTCAGTGGCATTACCGCCTTGCTCGGGGTGACATGATTAAAAAAAAAACAAAAAAACAAACAAGATAGAAGGCTAGAAACGTGTAAACATAAGGGTTGATAGTATATGATTACACTGGTCAACAAAATGAAAAGTACCAATTTGTTCCAATTTATTGCCCAAATTCAAATTAACAGATATATTTTATCAGTAATACACTAATATGAAGATTAAGGTTCACTTTTTACATAGCTGTCTAGATAAATGTCCAGAAAATTGTGGCGAATATCAGTGATGAGTAAGGAGAATGATTCAATCAGGATATCAAAACAATAGAAGAGTGCTATCAGGGACAGTAAGACAAATTAATGATTGCTGATTACTGCTGATGTATCAAAATGGACTTAATTAACATTGAACATGACAAACAATCAAGAAAGAGAAAATTTTTTCCGTAGTTCTTACGTCCACAAGGGTTTTATTGTTGCTGTTAGTTTATTAAATGATTTCAGGAAAATACTTGTTGGTATATTCAACTGTGTTCTTTTTAAAGATGTAGGGTCTGATTGTTATTGAAAAAATAATCAGTATTTTTCAATAAGCAGACCAATTTTGATGCTAAGTTCTAGCAGTTACTTGCCTCGGCAACCCAAACAAGCCAGAGTCGGAAGGGAAGTGGCAACCCAAACAGGCCAGAGTCGGAAGGGGAGAGGGAAGGACTGGGAAGGACTGGAGTCATGGACAAGATATGGGAATTGACATTGCATTTAAATTCCTGGAGGTTGTAGCCGTCAAGAAAATAAGTATATGGAAGAGGGAGTTCTATAGGCGGGAAGTGCAAGAAAAGAAACTGCTGGAGTAGAATTAATATTTCTCCCATATCTGAACTGGCGCCTTTTTTATGTATCTGAAGATTCTCAACAAAATCCAAAGAAGGATCCGCAATATTATCGATCATAACCCAGAATCATGACTTCAGTCATTTTTTCCATCGCTGTACTTAGTTTCCTTGTTACTTTTTTATAATTTCATAGCGGCTTTTCTTATTAGATTTCCGCCTTCATACCTTGATTGAATGTGTACTATTAAATTGGGATGTGTGTTGTGGTGCAATGGATATTGGCTTGGGATGAGAAATTGGAGTGCAGAGTTCAAATTCCAGTCAAATTCGTCTCATTCACTTTCACACAATTAAGCTTGAGAAAGGTATTAATCTATCTCTTCTCCGTCTACCAAGGACAGATTGGGTACTATAACCTTGGTTGGCAATTGGTCTACCACAGAAAGTAAGCGACAATCTACTGCAGGAAAATCTTCTAGTCAGTCATTTTTTTTTTTTTTTAATCATATCACCCTGGGCAAGGTGGTAAGGCCACTGGTTTGCAGGGGGCTACGTAAGAGTGAAAAGATTTGGAAAAGCGAAAGCCGGAAACCACATCCTAAACAGGGAACAAGGGATGAGCCTCTACACCTGTACAATAGACGTGGGTAGAGTGTGAACCGGGCAATAGTTTAGTCTATCTACTCCAATTGAAGAAAAAAAAAGAGAAAAAAGAAAAAGAAAAGTGAAAGCCGGAAACCACATCCTAAACAGGGAACAAGGGATGAGCCTCTACACCTGTACAATAGACGTGGGTGGAGTGTGAACCGGGTGATATTTCGAAAAATGTCTTGATTGCCCAAATTTGTATTTATTTATTATTTCACCCCAAGCAAGGTGATACTGCCACTGGTGTGCAGGGGGGTTACATAAGAGAAGAGTGAAAATTTAAGCAGGTGGAGAGTGAAGTTACAGGTGGTGTTGGAGAAAGGGCAAGAGATAGATGGAAATACCAGAGTGAAGACAGTTGCAAGGGTAGAATGAGAAAGGAAAAGAACAAGATACATGAGGTGATGGGGAAAGGATGAGGGAAGGACTGGAGTCATGGACAAGAGATGGGAATTGATACTGCATTTAAATTCTTGGACATTTAGTTGATTCAACTGTAAGAGGGTGAAAATTTGTTGCCAGTCTAGTTGCTTGTGGAGGGGGCATCAGTGAGCTAAGCTCGTTGGAGCAGAAGCTATGAAAATATTTGTAAAATAGACAGAGAGAAGCCACACTCCACTGCTGAAAAAGTGGCTGAAATTGAGCTGTCAGGTCAGAACTAATCATATTACAGATTCTCCTTTGGACCCTGTCGAGAACCATGAGAAGAATCCAAAATTATGATTGTGGCCAAAATAAAAATGTTTTCTTTATTTATCTATTTATTTATTTATAAGGAAATTTAAGCTGCAGCAAAATATAATTAACGATTGTGAACAATGGCTTTAGGATATTCTTCTTCACACCTGATATCATATCTATCAAAAATGCCTTTTAGTCGTTGGTTTACAATTTTATAGTTTTTGTATATTTATTGATATCTTTGCTTTGTTACACTTTGTCTATTTAATTCTTAGTCTGTTCAACACTTTGTTTGACATTTTGTCCATTTTTCATTTTGTCTTTCAACACTCTGACCTACAACCAGTATTATTCAGGTTGGTTGAATAAATCTGATATAATTTTTGATTCTGACTAACCAAAAGTAATCTTCAGACGAGGTCTTGGGATTTGAAGTCATGTAATTTTCTTTCATAACTTCAGTTTTTAAAGCATAATTTCCTCCCAAAATAAGTTTCTATCAACCAATTGTATGTGTGATCTAAGGGAGTGTGGAGATGGCGAATTGGTGAGCGTTGGTCAGATGGAGAATCAGACAGCACTTCATGGTAAACAGATCTGGTGTCCCTTGTTGCCGTTTATATTTACTGTGCTGAGCACTCATTGGCAAAGTGGTAGCCATATCGAGTCCATAAAACATGGTGTGCTCATTTTGAGCGTGTGTCATCATTGTTATTTGAGCCGTTGTGAGAATAGCGTTTTGGAGATTAAGACAAGACTTGTGAATTTGGTTTGCCTGTTTGGAATACTTTCCTGTGGTTGCTTCACTTACTTTATTTTTTTTTTGCAACATAAGTTTTGTGGCTGATGCTAACCTCCTGGAAAGAGACTCATTGTGAATTTTAGGGCTAACATTCTCAGCTGAAAAGTAGTGTAAAGACTATATTGAATTCAATGCGAGGTCAGCTGCTAAGAAAGTGCATTCACTGTGTTGTGCAAGATAATTTTTCTCTCTAGAATACATCTTAGATATCTATAAGTCAACCATTTGCACATGCTTAGAATATTGCTACAATTTACTTTGAGCCTTCTTGACAAAATCCAAAGAAGAATCAGCAATGTTATTAATCCTGATCTTGCAGTTTGGCTTCAGTCACCTTTTTCACCATTGTAAGACCTCCTAGAGAAGGTAGATGAAGAGAGTGACAAGAATGGACTACAAATAAACTGCAAGAAAATTGAATGCATGGTCATCAGTAAAAAGAGCAGCCCAATATGCCAAATACAGTTTGGGGATACTAAAATCAAGCAGGTACAAAAATTTAAATGCCTAGGAAGTGTTGTAACAGAAGACGAAAAGTGCGACACAGAGATCTAAAGCCGTATTGGCATGGCGATGGAAGCATTCCAGAAGTTGAGTAAAGTATTAAGAAACAGGACAATTTTGCTAGAAACAAAGAAGAGAGTACTGGATTGCAATGTGATGTCGGTTCGTTAATATGGCAGTGAATGCTGGACAATATCATCAAAGATGAAGGAAAAACTTGAAGCAACTGAAATGTGGTTTTACAGAAGGATGCTGCAAATATCATGGATCGAGCATGTGAGCAATGATGAGGTCTTGGAAATGATGGAAACAAAAAGGAAATTAATACTGAGCATCAGGAAGAGACAGCTGAAGTTCCTGGGACATGTAATGAGGAAAAGCGGCTTGGAGAACCTGATACTAACAAACCAGATAGAGGGAAAAAGAGACAGTGGAAAGCAGCGGATAACATACTTGAAGGACCTAGTCAGGTAGATGAGGGAACGAGGGTTGCATGGTGTAACAGGAGGAGGTGTGCTAAGAGCCACCAGGGATAGTGAGACATGGAAAGCCATGACTGCCTATGTCCTGAAAGGACAAGTCACATAGAAGAAGAAGAAGATTGCCTCTTGGTGTCTTTTTTTATAAATAATTTCATGGTGATTGTTTGGATGAGCTCTTTACTATGGTACCTAGACATTTTGAATTTATGTGTTGTGCTAGACTGACATGAAGATCTCATCAATCTAGAGTTGAGCTGGTGAGATGTAACTGTAAGTTCTATGTTAAGAGTTTCTTTTCTCGCACTTCTCACTTGTGAAACTCTCTTCTAGTTTCATGTTTTTCAGCTAACTTTAATCTCCCAAAAATTTTTCTCCTGATTATTCTTTTCTCTTCCCACACATTATTAATATTAATGTTTCTGTTTATAATTATTCCACACCCTGTAATCCCTTGTGTCATAGTGGCTTTATTGCTTTGCTTGGGGTGAATTTGATAAAAAAAGAGTATGAATTTTATTTTTTTAAATTTTCTCTAAATCTTTATTGTGAATCATGTGTACTATCCATGGTATTCTCAGTATCTTACTGTAGATCCACACTTCTGTTGCCTCAAACATTTTCTTCACCTGTAATGAGAATGTCCAGCATTCACTGATAAAAAATGAATTCCTAAAAACATTTTCCCTATGTTTTATGAGGAGACCAGTCTCTTTAACCCTTTGTTAGTCGCATATTATAAACCCAAAATTTTTAAAGTACCCATAATTCCTAGTTAACAACTTGTTTCTTTTGCTCCCTCCCACTACTCTCCTAACTAATGAAATTGATTATAATTACCGATTTTAAAAAGAATGAAAAATAGAACAAAAATCAATATTACTGTTTTTTAATAATTTTATCCCAAGCAAGGCAATAAAGCTATTAACACACAAGGGATTTATTGAGTGTTAGAGAATATGAGAAAGATATACTATTAAGGAGAGAAGACATTAAAAGAATATATATTATATGAGAAACTTAGCTCCCACCTAAAATTGTTTAAATATTGAAATTTTTCCAAATTTTTTTGACAATCGGAAACTTTATGTAATAATCAATAAGACTGAGCTGAAAAAAGTAAAAAAAAAAAAAAATGAATAACAACAAATTTAAAGGTGGTGGTAGTCTCCTATAGGTCCATCAATTGTTTTTAAGGAAATGTGGCCGGGTGGATAAAAGCATTAATTGAATCCAGTGACTTCACCCAAAATGTTGCAAGTTTAATACCTGGCTACAGAAGAGGTGGAAAATATCTTCGAAGGTTGAGTTTAAGGGAGATAACTGATAGTCATCTGGAAGTAGCATGGCTCGTGGAACTAGAACACTCTACCCCGGTGAAGAAAACATAGGGTTTAGTCCGAAATTCCAATTACCTGAAGAAGGCTGGAGCCTACTGTAGCCGAAACCTCGTGAATATGGCAATGAAGATGAGGACAAAATTTTTGAACAATGCAGTGGATAACAAGCAGCAGATAACATATTTGAAGGACCTAGTCAGGTAGATAATGGAACGAGGGTTGCATGGTGTAACAGGAGGAGGTGTGCTAAGAGCCAATGTAAATAAATACAATGCCTTAACACAGAAATATATAAAAATTTGGTTTGATGGCGGATAAAAATAACAACATTTAAAAATGAAACCCCAATGAATATTTAAAAAGATTACAGTACCATAGAGGAAATTTCATTAGAACAATTATCATGAAAGTATTTATAGAAATTTGGCACAGGGACGATACGTTATCATAGTGGGAAAGTAATTGAAACTGAGTTGTCATGTCAGGACCAATAACATTGCAGATTATTTCTATTTCATCAAGAATTTCTAAATATATAGCATGAGCACCAGACCAGACCAGACCAGACCAGACCAGACTAGACTAGACGTGGCAACACTATTCAAAACATGAACGAATGATAGTCGTATAAATATGTAAGATAGATTATGGGGAGAAAAATTGTTTGGCACCACACAGTAAATCAAATTTCCTTGCTGCAGACTTAGCAAATGATTCAATATAATCTTTCCACTTCATGTCTGCGGAAATAGGTTTGTCAGTCAAGACAATTTTGTGTGGTTCCCTGTATAAAAATAAACAAACAAAAAACAACAAAAAGGAAAATGAATACTTAACAACTCGTTGAAGGAAGAAAATCAGGAAAAAAAAAAACTATTTATCAGTTAGTAAAAATTCCTTTTGTAAATATAAATTCAATTCAAACCTTTTAAATTTAACCTTTTCACAGGTCAAAGGTTAAACTACCTGTTTATATAATTTTTGTCTGAATGTGGGGAGTTATTATTAAAACTATTTATATTCGGACTCTGGGCACCTTGACGTGTTGTAATTGTTAGCAAGCTTAACTCATCACAACTGAATAGTGAGTTTGACCTTCACTGGGTACCCTACACTTTCGGCCTTGTGCCACATATAAGCTGTGTTTATAAATCGACTATTTATATTTGAACTATTCATTTTTGGTATTACAACACTTTAGCCGTTGTGCTCTTCAGCTTTCCTCAGATGTATATAGATCTGAGTCAACCACATGAAATTCTGAACTGAACCCTTTATTTAATCTATGGGGGTAGACGTTCTCATTCCACTGCCCGTGTCTAGGGATATCAAGTTCTTATTTTTATTTAATACTTTTAAATAATTGCTCACTCGTTTCCGTTTCCACCGAGTGAAAGTACACACTGCTCAACTTAGAGATTTAACTCGCAACCACTATGTCACCTAATTAATAAAACTTGTATCCACTAAGCCACTCCTTCTGTGTATGTCACTTAACAAAAAAAAAAAAAAAAAAGAAAAAAGAAAAAAGAAAAAACATCAATATCTAAAATAATTTATATCTGAAACTGTTGAGTAAACTAAAATCCTAGACTAGGATATATTGTTCATACAGAAATTTTTAAAAGAATTTAGCGACAGTAATTTTTATTTGACATGGCGTCTTAGGAAAGAAGAGTGATTTTCCGTTTTTATTATTTTCCAATTCAGAATTGTCTTTTTTCTAAACTGATTACCATCCGAGGCTAAAGAGCCCAACCTATCCTGCGTTTTAAGACACGGATGGGATTTTTGCTTTCTCCAAAGTTATTAGTGTGATAGACGATGCAACTGCTTCTGCTCCATCTTGTTCAAGTCTGTGTGTCAAGAACATGCATACATTTGTTATACGGTTATATCTGAAAGAGATTAACATAACTTTCTGTCGGCAATATTATTTATCTGGAACCTGATTTTGGACAAATCTTTTATATCTCAAAGCCACAAATGCTGCATATAAATCTACTTTTGGGTCACTATGTCGATCTAGGTTGTTTTTTCCGCCTGAATACATCCTGCATATATACAAGTCAACCATCCGTCTGTGCATGGAGTACTGCTGCCATTTATGGTCAGGCGCCCCTGCCGTTCTCCTCAGTGTTCTTGAGAGAGTCTGTAATGTGATAGGTACTGATCTGGCGGCTCGACTGCAGCCACTTCCCCACCGTAAAAATGTGGCCTCCCTTTGTCTGTTCTATAAATACTTTCATGGCTTCTGCTCGGACGAACTTAAGTCAATGCTGCCTCCTCAACAGGTATTTACTCGTACAACCAGACTGGCAACTGGGTCCCACCAATTCACAGTCAGGTTAGCCAAATGCAGACGACAGTTCTACTCTTCAGCTTCTTCTCTCGCACTTCCCGCCTGTGGAACTCGCTCCCATATTCTTGCTTTCCTGGCGACTACAACCTCCAGAAATTTAAATGCAATGTCAATACTCATCTATTAACCACTGGACTCTAGCTCTCTCCCCACCCTGTATATCCTTCCCTTTCTCTCCACCTATGTATCTGTCATCGCACCTGCATTCTCAGCTTTCTATTGCTCCTTTCTAACTAGTTTGTACTCCTCACTCTTTTCTAATTAATCTTTTTACAGTTATGTAGCCCCCAGCTCATCAGTGGCATTTCTGCTTTGCTCGGGGTGAAATGATTAAAAAAAAAAAAACCCTGAGCAAATTGCAAATCTAAAGAAATGCATGAAAGATTGGATTAAAATGTAGAAATATATATTTTTCATGGTGGGAACTAATAAGTCATTTTGTTCCCACCTAGTTTACGGCTATAACACGTTGAAATACGGTTTCTTGCACGAAAGGTAGTTGAGTCTGGGTGACTACTTGGGAATACCACGTGCTGTAATTTTCGATGTATGGATGGTGTATGGATAATGGTCTGGAATTAGAAATTAGAGAGTCTAGTTTCAATTCCAATCAGGCAAAAGATATGAATCTATCTATTCTCACCCGGTTATAGATTTATTAAAACATATGTTGCTAAATTATTGTAGTCCAATAAAAGAAAATTCTTATTACCTAAAAATATCTTCTGCCTTCAAGTAACATGCAAAGACTTGGTAAATCATAAAAAAACAAACAAAGAATAACAATCAATCAATCATTCTCACCTTCACTGACATCACAAAACAAACCTGTTCAGAAAGAGTCACATCCATTAATTAAGAAATCATTAGGGAACTTTCAATGACATACCAATTATGATTATGGTCGTCAATCATCCCGAATTAACTGAAAGTGGTTTTCTAAGCATAGCTTAGATGTGACTTAAAACCAAAGGTATGGGGCACTCAGTGTGGAGCAAACTCTCTTTTTAGTCGTAATTGATCTAGTAAGACAAGCTTGTTAACCATTACACCACATTAAAGTACCTAATGGTGATTTTCTAAACGTAGCTTAGATGTAGTACAAGGCTGAAGTTATGCATCCTGCATTAACTGATAGGTGAGAGATGTTTTTCTGCATTTTGAAAATAAATATTTTAAAAAAAAAATGCTTAAATTTTAATTTTTCTGAATTTCTGTACCAGTTTCTTTTAAGAAGAGACAGTTGAAATTCTTGGGACATGTGATGAGGAAGGAAGGCTTGGAGAATCTGATACTCACAGGTCAGACAGAGTGAAAGAGAGACAGGTAAAAGAAGCAGATAACAAATTGAAGGGCATGAGCAGGTGGATGGCAGAGCGGAGTCTGGGTGGGGTAACAGAAGAAAGTGTGCTAAGAGCTATCAGGGATAGAGAGACACGGAAAGCCATGATTGCCTACGTTCTGAAGGAACATAACACACAAGAAAAGAAGAAGGAACTTGCAGTACAAGTAACTTATTTCCAGACCGGGCTCTTCATGCAATTTACTCGTATTCAGTCAGTTAAGTGCCATACGTGATACATGTTTGGGCGATCATGTCTCGAAAGAGACATGACTGACTGGGCAGAAGATTATCCCGCAGAAGATTATCCCTGTCCTGTTATTCAACCCATAACTGGAAGGAATAGACGGATTAATACCTTTCCCAAGGGTATTTGCGCGTAGGTGAATACAATGGATTCTACTGGAATTCGAACTCGACTCCCCGGTTTCTTGTTCCGAACCGATATCCACTGTACCACAATGCACATTACTCGTATTACAAAGAGATAAAAATAATCTGTTCTAAGCACCAAAAAACATCCAAAATACCTATTTTAAAATTTTTAGACAGAAAAAGTGCAGTTAACTAAATTAACATCAATAAAACAAAAAATGTGCTATTTTTCTTAGAAATAGATGTCATCAGCTATCGACTGTCTACCTTTACCTGAATCACCGACCGCCACATTGTATGACGGTCACTCATACTGTGAATTTTTACTTGTCGGACAATACAAAATTCTTACGAATGGCAGTTCGTAAAGCAAGTTGATCACACGATGATGCACTCGTACGAGGTTCTCCTTTTTTTTTTTCAAAAAAATTATTTTAAATTGCTAATCTTGAATTGGTACATAAGTCAGTTAAGTATCATTCGCTTGGGCGATCATGATATGACTGACTGGGCAGAAGATTTTTCTACAGTAGGTTGCCATTATTTTCTGCTGTAGACTGGTTGCCAACCAAGACTATAGAATCCAATCTGTCCTGGTATTTAAGAAGAGATAAATTAATACATTTCCAAAGAGTATTTGTGCGTAAGTGAATGCAACGATTTCAAATGGAATTCGAACATATGAATATATACCAATACTAAATGATGTTTAAAAGGTGCACTTAAATATTTGCCCTATTGAAAAAATGTTATAGGGTGTCTTTGTACATTTTTCCTGAAAACAAAAATAAACGGTCTGTTTCAACCTAAATATTGTAATTAAAATGTTATACTTCATTGACCATATAAAATTCTGAAATGATAATTTTTTTGTAGACATGAATTCCTATAGCTTAGAAATATCTGTTTTAATTCACCTCTGTGGGTTCATGGACCTCTGATTGAGAATCTATCCACAAGTTCCACCATCTCCTGGTTGGGAAACTATAGTCTCCATATCCCAATTTTTCGTTTACAGATTTGGCAATCCTAAATCATGTGATGCTTACTCAGATCAGAATTTTTAATCTGGCTGGTTTCCTAAACAGAATCCTGCTTACTTGTTAACACACATTCTTATAAAAGAATTATCACTAGGCTGGACTTCCATACATGTTATGATTCACTGATGTGCTACATTGTGAATACGTTTTCTAAAATTGGTATCCATATTATTATAACTGTTACACTGTAAATAAAATTTAATATAAACACTTTTACGAATTAGAGAAATACAATTTTTGATAGACCTGTACGACATTATCACCACCTGTAAATTTGTTGATTATCATTTTTTTTACTGTTTTCTGTGTATTCTTATCGACTAGTACATAAAGTTTCCGATTTTCAAAAGAAATTTAGAAAAAAATAAATATTTAAAATTTTTAGGGGGTGCTCAGTTTCTCATATGACGTTATAGTAAATCAATCCTCCATTTTGGAAACACTCGCTTCGAGTTGTTGCCCTTTCTTTTTCCAAAACTTGTAGGAAATTAATGAAAAAATTCGTTTCGGAAATATGTTTTTATTCAAATTTTTTTAGAATAGGAATTATTTTAAAGATTCTCTGTCAAAATTTTTTTTAATGTTTTACATGTCATAATTTTCATTCAAAATATTTTTACAACAGGAATTATTTTAAAGAAACACTGTCCAAAAATTTTTTAAATGTTTCAAATAACTTATTTTTCATTGATATGAAGTAGGGATAATTTAAAATTTTCCATGGGTTTGTCGATCTTCAAATTGTAAGCTTCTCTACATGGTCTCAGCGGCATAAAAGCGACCCCAACGACAGTGCTTCCAAAATGGAGGATCGATTTACTATAATGTTGTATGAGAAACTGAGCACCCCCTAAAAATCTTAAATAATGAATTTTTTTCCAATTTTGTTTTTTTGATAATCGGAAGGTTTACGGTCTAATCAATGATATTGCACTGAAAAAATTAAAAATAAATGATAATCATCAAATTTTCAGGCGGTGGGAATGTCATACAGGTCCGCCCAATTTTTTTTTATTAAGTTTTCCGGGAAGTAATCTCATTAGAAACAAAGAAAAGAGTGCTATATTGCTACGTGATATCTGTCCTTTAGTATGGAAGTGAATACTGGACGATCTCATCAAAGATGAAGGAGAGGCTTGAGGCAGCAGAAATGTGGTTTTACAGAAGGATGCCGTGGATACCATGGAAACGAGAAGAAAACTGATAATAAAAGAGACAAATGAGGTTCCTGGGACAAATAATGAAGGAAGGCCTGGAGAACTTGATGCTCATAGGTCGGATAAATGGAAGAAGAGACAGGGGAAAGCAGCGCGAGACGTACTTGTTAGGTCTGAGCAAATGGCTGACGGATCGGGTCTTAGAAGAGATACCAAGAGAAAAATTACAGGGAGCGACAAGAGACAGAGCCAAGTGGAAGTCCATGACCGCCTACGTCCTAAAGGGACACGGCACATGAAGAAAAAGAAAAAGAAGTATTTTATATTCTACCGTCAAAAATTAGGTGTCAACTAGCCAAGGCCGAACGTAGAATACAATGACAGAGCTATATCTAAACTTTCATTATCATCATTTCTGTTTGCAAGTGTCTCGTTCATAATGCATTTCAGAGTTCAAACCAGATAAGGTTTAAAGCTTAAAAATGTATAACATTCTGATCTCTCATCTAGTCTTAATTTCTTAGTGGAGGAAACGCCTGTTGGTTACATTTAATACTTCAAAAACCAAACAAGTTGCATTCCATCATCGCCAATTGGATCCTGAATTACTGTCAGCCTAGATGACGGGATGTCCACTCAAGGAGGCTCCATATCTCGGGACCTTAAACCTACACCTGACCTGTAGGTTAGTAGCCTACACGCAGTTCGTATTGATGGAATGCCACACCACATAAAAGACCCGCGTCCATTCATTAGCTCAAGCACATCAATAAGTGATACTAGCAGCGAGTCTTCGAAGGACGAGAGACGGGTCGGTATCGGAAATGCCTCGAATACATCCTCGGAAACAAGCAATTCGGAGACCATCAGATACTTCATCTGGAGAAAAAACAAAAACCAAAAAAGAAAAAAAAAACAAAAAAACAAAACAAAACAAAAGAACAAACAAACAAAAAAAACTACTTATTCCAAAAACAGCATGTGACTTTAAAAAAAAACTTGCCCCTAGTTGTCACTTGAGGTACAGGGCTAACAACCTTGCCCCGTAAAAAACAGTTTGTTACAGAAACATCAACAAAAAGTTGCTGCCCTATGCACCATTGGGTGTGATGGATAAATGATGAGTTGTCACTTGTGTGACAGTTAGGGATTGTGACGAACGAGGAGAAAACCCTTTACCCTAAAAACGGGTTTGTGCTCTTTGTGTCCTCATCTTTGTTGCCATATTCACGACTTTTCGGCAATTGTACGCCCTGGCCTTCTTCAGGTGATTAGAATTTCGAACTCAACCTTTTATTTCAGTCACCGGAATGGATTGTTCGAGTTCCACGAGCCATGTGAACAACACTTAGAAAGTTGACTTAACGTGAGATCACCGATACCAAGTCACCAATTCCCCACCGTCATAAATGGGGATGGAATAAGAGCGGTGGTGGATTTATTTTGTTACGAATAAGCGAGGAGTGGGAGAATAATAATTACAAACCTGAGAGTAGCCCGGTTAAAGTATAAGAATGTTGATTAGTATTTACCTCTCGTCCATATTAGAAAATAACTGTTTGGAAAGCTTCATATATATGGGAGAAAGTATCAAAATAATCCAAAACTTATTCTTGGAGCAAACAGCTTACATAAGGATAGAAAATGAATTCAGTAAAAAAAACAAAAAAAAACAGAAAGAGTTCGTGAGATAAAGATATATCCTTTCTCTGGATTTATTCAGTATGGCGATTCTGAGAGAATTAGAATTTCTGCTAGTATTTATTATTGATAGCCAAAATCTTTACAACATTAGACATGCAGATGATATGACATTTTTGTGCTTTTTTAAAAAAAATAAGTTCACCCCCAAACTAAGCAGGACCGCCACTAGTGCATAAGGGGGTTACAGTGAGAGTAAGATCTGGTTACAGGGGATGTCGAAGAAAGGATACAAGTAAGAAATGGCTGGTGAATTTTAATGCTTCCAAAACGAAGCTAATATCTATTAACCATCACAGACAATCGCTCCTACACCCCCATTAGCATGGATCAGGCTAATTTCTCTGAAAGTAAAACACTGCGCCTCCTCGGCTTAACTCTCACAACAGACCTCAAGTGGAATGACTATATAGAATCCATAGCAAAATCCGCAGCTAAGAAAGTCTGTTCTCTGTGTAGGGCCAGAAAGTTTTTTCTGCCTGAAACAATCCTGCACATATATAAATCTACCATCCGCCCGTACATGGAATACTGCTGCCATATCTGATCTGGTGCTCCTGCTATCCACCTAGGGGTCATTGACAAAATCCAACGAAGATTCTGTTATGTGATAGATCTCGACTTGGCAGCTCAGATACAGTCACTTTCTCACCGACGCAATGTAGCTTCACTGTGTCTCTTCTACAATTACTTTCACGGCTTCTGCTCCGATTAACTTATCTCACTGGTGCCCCCTATATATAAATTTACTCGAGCCACAAGATTAGTAACTAGATTCCACCCTTTTACTGTGAAACCAATAAATAGTAAACGCAAATTCTACTCCAACAGCTTCTTTTCTCGCACTTCCCGCCTGTGGACTTCCCTTCCATTTACTTGCTTCCTCGACAGCTACAATCGCCAAGATTTTAAATGTAAAGTCAATAGTCATCTCCTATCTCACTAACTTGCATCCTCTCTCTCATACTTTTTTCTTCATTCACTCCACTCTCATCAGTATTCCTATCCTTCTCTTACCCACTTCCTGACAATCCCTATAACCTGTCACTCTTTCTCATAACATTCCTCCTAGGTAACCGCCTGAAAAACAATGACAGTAAAATGCCTTGCTTGGGACAATATGATTATAAACAAAATTCTATACTATTATAATGTGGATATAAAGTGGGGGATCAATTCTACATTACAATAAATATATAAACTGATCCTTCACTTTGTGGCCACATTCATCTTTCTTTTACCCACTTCCTGACACCCCCTATAAGCTGTCACTCTTTCTTAAAACTTTCGTCCTGTGTAACCCCCTGAAAAACAGTGGCAGTAAAATGCCTTGCTTGGGGCGATATGATCATAAAAAAAATGTTGGATGGGATTCAAGTAGATAGAAGATGGCAATTGACGTTCAATTCAAATTTTTGGAGATTGTAGCTATTAGGGAAGTAAGGGCACGGAAGGAAGTGCAAGAAAAGAAACTGTTGCTTTTAACTATTTCAACGGTAAAAGTGTGGGCTAATCTAGTAACACACTTAAATTCATGTGGCCAGGGCACCAGGGGGAAAAGATTATCAGAGTAAATGCCATGAAAATACTTCTAGAAAAGGTAAAGGGAAACCATGTCATGTCGGTGAGAAAGTGACTTAAGTCGAGATGCCAAGTCAGGACCGATTACATTGCAGATTCTTCTTTGGATTTTATCGAGAACCTCAAGATAAATAGCAGGAACACCCGACTAGATATGGCAATAGTATTCAATGCACGGTCGAATGGCAAATTTATCAACGTGCAAGATAGATAGCAGACATAGAATGGTGGCAACAAGAACTCAGACAGAAGGCAAGAAAGGAAAGCGAGAAGAAAGGACTAAACATCAATCGCAAAGCAATTTAAGATTATCAGCAAGAAGTTGAGTCCAGCATGCTGACTACAAACTGAAGAGGCTGAAATTAAGCAAGTAAAAACATTTAAATATCTATGAAGGGTTTTAATAGGGGACGGAAAGTGTGGCACCCAATTCCAAAGGCGAATAGGGGTAGCGAAAGATGGCTTCAAAATCCTAAGCAAGGTATTAATAGAGAGGAAAATTTTGTTAGGATCTCTCTTCTGCAAAAAAGTACAACAGAAAGTAAAAAGTGTGGGGAAAATTGTGAAAACGGCTTACCTCGGAAACACCAACGAGTTTGTGTGTCGTGTAGAATCCAGCTACTCCGTGATCAAAAGAACCAAAATGGCGGCGCGCATGTTTTACGCCAGGCGACCTCGGACATAAAACGCGAAATCTCCTTGTCTCGTCATTCATGCAAATTATGGTCGGTCCTCGGCTGTATAAAGCAAGCCGTCTTTTGAGAACGGCAGACCGTGCTTGGGTTGTAATAATAATAATAATAATAATAATAATAATAATAATAAGAAGAAGAAGAAGAAGAAGAATAAGAAGAATAAGAAGACTCTCGCCTGTTTATTTTATCTATTTTTCCTGCCTTTCCTTTCTCACCACAAAAAGCAAAACAAAAAGAGTATTTAACTGTTGCATAATATTGCAGGGATAGGAAATTAAAATCAACTCTCTTCACTTTTACAAAAATTCACAATGACGTGTGAAATCTTGGTTTTTTCCAAATAGAATTAGGATTGACCGTGTGCTTAAAGAAAAAGTCGAAACCAGATTTCGCAAGTAGGTGTTAAATTAATTTTTGGCCAAGAGGAGTGACTTGCAAGACCAAAAGAGACTTCGCGATCAAGTGCGAAAATCTAAAATTACTATAAAAGGCTCAGATCAGCACCAATCAAGATATAGAGAGTCAGGGATGAAAGCAGCAAAAACAAGCTAAAATGTAACGAGAGAAGCTTCAAGCATGCGTCTTCTTTGTCTTTCCTTCTCTTGTGCTGATTTATTTACTTCTTCGTCTCCATCCAAAGACATTCCTACCAAACAAACACATAGATACGTATGTATGTACACATATACTCTTTTAGCAATTACTACAACGAAAATTTTCTACAAATCTTGATACCTTTAACTTTCTCATTGAACATTAATTTCTGCAAATTTTTGTTATTCATTTGTTTTAATAAATTACTATTTTAACATGAAAAATGTATATTTTTATTCTTACACTATTCCACACATTCCAACCTGCCTACAAGCAACCAACCTTCTGAGACCAACCTAACGAAAATAACCTTCTGATAATTAATAATGTTTTGTTTGTTTGAGTTTTGTTTAACGGCATATCACCCTCTGTGGGTTATTTAATGCCAAAAAGGTGAGGTTTTAAGGTTATTCTTTAATGTTCAGTTATAGCGAGAAGGTTAATTTAGTCAGATTTTGATTAATTTTGTTTATATCTTTTTATTATTTTAGAAAATTAAGGATGTCTTCTAATTTTGTATTTAAAAATGTTGGTTGGTTGTTTAGTTTTATAGCATATCAACCTCGGCGGGTCATTTATTGCCAACTAAACTTTTTTATTTATTTATTGCTGGTAATACCTTTTTCTTTCAACAATTTATTGTTGTTTTTATATAAGTTTTGTTTCTAGTAATAGTTTTTTTCTTTTCGAGTATCAAAATTCATTGGGATTTGTTTTTAAGGGCAGGGTCCCCAAGTCCTACCCTGTTATGTAACACAAAACTGGAGGGAAGGGACGGATTAATACCTTTCCCAAGGGTACCAGTGCTTAAGTGAATGTAGGGTATTCAACTGGAATTTGAACTCGGGTCACCGACTTCTCTTTCCGAGCCGATATCCACTGCACCACAACGCACATCCGTCACTAAACGCTTACAGCACCTGGTATTCCCAAGCGGTCACCCATCTAAGTACTGACCAGGCGCAACGTTGTTTAACTTCGGTGATCTGGCGAGAACCGGTGTATTCAACGTGATATGGCCGTAATCCGTTAAAAGATGTATTGCTGGTAATAACATTTTTTCCTTCAAAAATGTATTGTTGATAATATTTTTCTTTCAAAAATGTATATATTTTCATAAGAGTCTATTTTTATGTATATATTTCTATAAAAGTCTATTTTTATACTTTCATAGTGTTTTGACTCCAGTTTGGGTGTTAACTATTTGCCCATAGCTGGGACCCTATCAGGTACTACCAGTCCGGGTCAGAGTGAACCTGAGATCAACAGCAATTAAGAGATAGTTCCATGCTCCTCACAGCCTTCAAATCAAAGGCCTTGCTGCCGGATGCAGTTTACCGTCATACTCAGGACCGATAATTATGGATAAAACTTGTAAACTGTAGGGAGTTCGGTTATGTATAACACAAGGCCGAATCAAAGAAACATTAACCATCCCTCTACGGCTTCAATATCAGGCTTCCTATATGGTAGTGACTGCTACAAGATCTATTTACAGATAAATAGACTTGAGGTAGCAGAAATATGGTATTACCGAAGGATGTTGGGAATACAATGGTGAAAATTCATCCTACCCTAGTGTACATATCTGACAGACAGGGATTAGGATAAATAGCGAAATGGTAAAATTTACTAAGAAGTACAAAATACAACAAATTTTAGAGAGCCATGATCGCCTGCGTCTCGAAAAGACAAAACATAAACAAATAGACGAATCTGTATTTATTGACATCAACAAGAAATATTGATCAATCAGTCAGTCAGTTAAGTGTCATACGTGATACACGCTTTGGGCGATCATGTCTCGAAATAGACATGACTGACTGAGCAGAAGATTATCCCGCAGTAGGTTGCCATTGCTTTCTGCAGTAGACTGGTTGCCAGCCAAGGCTACAGACCCAATCTGTCCTGTTATTTGACTCATAGCTAGAGGGGGAACAAATGTATTATATTATTAAGTAGTACTGGGGCATCATTTTATTACTTAATAATAATAGAAAGCTGATCCCCCACTTTACGCTTAGTAGAAGCTTTACCTAGTTTCCAACTATTATAATCAGTCAGTCAGTTAAGTGCCATACGTGATACGCGCTTTGGGAGATCATGTCTCGAAATAGACATGACTGACTGGGCAGAAAATTATCCCGAAGTAGTTTGCCATTGCTTTCTACCGTAGACTGGTTGCCAGCCAAGGCTATAGAACCCAATCTGCTCTATTATTTAATCCATACATGGAGGGGAGAGAAGGAAGACAACGCATTTACTGGTAAATTTTCGTTTTAGGTGCCGACGGATTTTCCCCCTTCAAATGTATCCAAAATAGCATTATTTCTGTGCAAATGTATATGCTGAACTCAAATCAACAATTAGTTACTGAAGAAACCTACCTTTTTTTATTTGAAAGTCCATAGAAAACGAACTATATCTCGCACTTTTTCTCTCCCGTAATTCTAACGCAGTCATGTAATTAACTGCTGAATGTCTTTCGGCGTAGGACAACAAATTTCGGTCGATTTTCTTCCTTTACTGAAACTTCCGGCGATGTACTTCCGGTAATGAAGGTAATGTGCTATTGTATTTCTACGCTTGTTACTTTCATTACAGGAAGTACATCGCCGGAAGTTTCAGTAAAGGAAGAAAATCGACCAAAAATCGACCGAAATTTGTTGTCCTACGCAGTACGTCATTCTGCAGTTAATTACATTACTTCGTGAGAGTTACAGGAGAGAAAAAGTGCGAGATATAGTTCGTTTTTTTATGGACCTTCAAATAAAAAAAGGTAGGTTTCTTCAATAACTAATTGTTGATTTGAGTTCAGCATATACATTTGCACAGAAATAATGCTATTTTGGATAAATTTGAAGGGGGAAAAACCGTCAGCAACTAAAACGAAAATTTACCCATTTACTTATTTGTTAAGACACGAACTGAAAAAACTAATTCCGAATTGTGATAGTTTGTTTTTTAACTTTTAAATATAACAAGAACACTGCAGAAAAAGCAGGGATGGACATTACTAGAATTTTTTGTTTTATTTTTAGTTACTTTTGGTTTCTCATTGCAAGAAATCTGCATTACTAAAACGAGTGAAAAAGCTGTTAGGGAATTTACCATGCAAATTCTCGAAGAACTACACCGCAGGATATTTTTTTTTTCAAGAGATCGATTATGCAACCAATTGTTTGATAGGCGAAACTGTTTCTTTTGAGTGTTGTTGATAGATAAAAGGAAAAAAAAAAGGACATGGAGAGAAGATACTATTGTAGAGACTATTAGGAACAATGAAACACGAAAGAAAAAATAGACAAGAAAACGAGTTATTAATAAAAATATATGAGGTAGGTACTGGAATTGCTAACTGATGTTGCTGTCTGAGAAAAAAAAAACAAAAAAAAAACGGAGGTTGCGTGGTGTAACAGAAGAAAACTAAGAGCTACTAGGGATAAGGAGACGTGGAAAGCCATGATCGCTTACGTCCTGAAAGGACAGGGCACATAGAAGAAGAATATATATGCCAACTGTTTATAAGAAATTATAATGTGGGTATAAAATGGGAGATGAATTCTATATTATAATCAATATATAAACTGATCCCTCATTTTGTGGTCATGTTAGTTTCTATACATTTATATTCTAGATTTATGGGCTTGAGCTAGTGGATGGCAGAGCGGGGGTTGCATGGTGGTACAGGAGAAAGCGTGCTAAGAGCCATTAGGGATAGGGAGACGTGGAAAGTTATGATCGCCTACGTCCTGAAGGGACAGGGCACATAGAAGAAGAATACATATGCCAACTGTTTATAAGAAATTATAATGTGGGTATAAAATGGAGGATCAATTCTACATTATAATCAATATATAAACTGACCCCTCATTTTGTGGCCACGCTAGTGTATATACATTTATTTATATTCTACATTTATGGGCTTGAGCTAGTAGATGGCAGAGGGGGGTTTGGGTGGTGTAACAGGAGAAAGCGTGCTAAGAGCCATCAGAGATAGGGAGACGTGGAAAGCCATGATCGCTTACGTCCTGAAAGGACAGGGCACATAGAAGAAGAATATATATGCCAACTGTTTATAAGAAATTATAATGTGGGTATAAAATGGGGGATCAATTCTATATTACAATCAATTTATGAACTGATCTCTCATTTTGTGGCCATGCTAGTTTCTATACATTTATATTCTAGATTTATGGGCTTGAGCTAATGTATGGCAGAGCGGGGTTTGGGTGGTTTAAGAGGAGAAAGCGTGCTAAGAGCCACCAGGGATAGGGAGACGTGGAAGGCCATGATCGCCTACGTTCTGAAAGGACAGAGCACATAGAAGAAGAATATATATGCCAAATGTTTATAAGAAATTATTATGTGGCTATAAAATGGGGGATTAATTCTATATTATAATCAATATATAAACTGATCCCTCATTTTGTGGCTATGCTAGTTTCTATACATTTATATTCTAGATTTATGGGCTTCAGCTAGTGGATGGCAGAGAGGGGTTTGGGTGGTGTAACAGGAGAAAGCGTGCTAAGAGCCACCAGGGATAGGGAGACGTGGAAAGCCATGATCGCCTACGTTCTGAAAGGACAGAGCACATAGAAGAAGAATTTTGAAAAGTTTTTAACAAAACACCATTTACAGTAGGTACCTGGACAGAGTGGCTAAAAAAAGAAAAAAAAAAAAAGAAGAAAGCATACCGTGAGGAAAGAAAATGGTGATTTTCTAAGTGCATCTTAGATGTAGCACAAGGCCAAAAGTATGGGACACCTAGTGAGGATCAAACTCATAACTCAACTGTAATGATTCTAGTGAGACAAGCTTGTTAACCATTACATCACCACGATGTGCCCGCTTCGCTTAGCTTCTGGTGATTTTCTAAATGTGACACAAGGCCAAAAGTATGGGACACCCAGTGAGGATCGAACTCATTACTCATTTGTAATGATTGCTAGCGAGACAAGCTTACTAACCTTTACATCACATCGCGGTGCTTATCGCGATGGAAAAATGTACTAAAATTAGTGTCGTATGGATTATACTCCTTATACGTTTATGCATGTATCTATGGCTGGCCACTCGTATTCGAGGATGCCCGTCTATCAGGGCGGCTAGCTAATCCCCGTTGTAGACGCCTGCTTAGACACATTTGTATTGTTCAACGCCCACAGAACCCAACTGTGGTTTACACTACAACTATTGTGCAGACCTTAGTCACAGTTTCATAGTGCGTGATCCACAATCACTCTGAATAAGGCCTGTACGTTCAAACCCTCGGTCACAATGACTTGCGATTTAGTGCTCTCTCAACCATCGACGATTCCCAAATAGTTCCGTTTACCCAATTTCACTCACAAGGCATGGGATGATTTTCAGGCATTTTTCACTTTCCGCTTCCTCCAGAGTCCAGATCGATAACATCAAAATGTCACGGTCCTACCAAATAAACCATGATGAGATTCGAACCCCAGTCTCATGGTCAGAAAGCGAACATTCTAACCAGTCGGTCACGCCCTTATACAGATTGTGTATTTAAATAGGTTCAGTATGGACACCCTCCATTCTCAGTTAAATAAAGCTTCAGATAAATTATACAGCAGTTCGTCTTTTCACTACACTTAATAAAAACAATTTCATTTTCAAAATCTGTATCATTTAGAGGGAAGACAAAATTATTATTAATTTTATTGTTATTAAATTATAATTTTGATCCTTTTTAGAACATTTGGAATTTTAGTTGAAAATCTTGTTTTTCTTGTGTCAGCGAAGCCTCCACCAAATATATTAGGAAATGTTACCGTCGTTTTTGCAGTGAAAGACAGTGATTTGGAAATCCTTGTAAAAATCAAATAATTGTCGGATTTTAATGAAACTTTCAGTACTTAGTCACAAATAAATTAGATTATTCTAGGAATTATATAACTGTCTGAGAAAGAAAAAATCTCAAATATTTTGACAAAATTTATTTTACAGGTACATATATATATTCACTGAAAGATTGTTTAACCGTAGGGTTCACGTTAAGAAGACTCTTACTTTGATTCCATTAATAAAAAAACCTTTAATGTTAATAGGTAGCTATGAATGCAACAAGAGACATAGACAGAAAAGCACACACGGAGAGATAGGTCTTTTAGCAATGTCGTTATATCTGGCACTTATATTAATTGAGTTTGTGACGATGTAAGACGATTATAGTGCATCTCATGAGATAATAACAGAAAGTAGGTATTGAAGTTGGCATGACAAAGTTAAAAGAACGTCACAGCAAACAATTGAAAGTAACAGTTCTTTTGCTTATCCATACATCATGGCCGGATATTTTTCTATATGAAGCCGTTATAAGGTGTTTCACTTCCGGCCCATATGTACACGCGCATAAAGGTAGTTATTAACGCCACTGTAAAAGGCTTTTATTTTCCTATCTGACAGTCAAGAAAATAGCAACATACAACTGTGAGGGAAATGCTTCACTTAAAAAAAAAAAGAGAGAAGAAAAAGAAGAGAAAAGCTGGAATATTTGTCTAATGGAAATTCAATTAGTCCCATTTGAGTGCTACATCGTAAATGTCCTTCTAAGACATTGATTAGAGGAAAATGGATACCGTTAGCGCATGCGTACATTGAATTGTAGCTTTTCCAAACATTTTGATTCGCAAAAAGAAATTTGTTGTTGCAACCCCAGGCTTTTGTAAAAGAAATCCAGGCTATTCTTTGCTGGAAGGAGCTCGAACATTTTTTCATTTTTGTCGCATCCTGTCACAAAAGAGAACACACGACGAAAAGAGTTCATTTAAATAGTAATTTACTAAACGTAGCGCAGATATGACACAAGGCAGTAACTATGGAGCACCCAGTTAGGAAAAACAAATATAAACCTACTTGAGTAAGTCTTACAAAATAAAAGAAGCTGCAAATATCACGAAGGGGGGGTCGTAAATGAGACAGTATTGCTGAGAAGTACAAAAGACAAGAAAATGTGGGGATCCATAATCACCTACGTCCTGAACGAAAATGACTGACTAAAAGATAAAGAAGACCTATTGGACAGATTCAGTACAATTATTATATTAAGAAAAGCTTACTATTTGTACCACCTTAAAGAGCGCAGAATATATGAAAGACTTCATGAATTTGTGGTTATCCTCGCTCGGGGATCATGCTAATCTTCTCTGTCAGTCTGTCATTTAAGTGCTATTTGTGATACACGCTTTGGCGATCATGTCTCTTTTGACTGACTGGGCAGAAGATTTTCTGTTCTGCTCTTTAAACTATAGCTGAAGGGAGAAGAGACCGATTATATTAATAAGTAGTAATTAGTGGGGGATCAATTTATTACTTCATAACAATATAAAACCGATCCCCCACTTTATGACCCGTAGAAACCTTAATCATGATTCCAACTATTATATTCAGTCAGTTAAATACTATACGTGATACACGCTTGGGCGATCATGTCTCAAAAGAGACATGACTGACTGGACTGAAGATTTTCTGTCCTCCTATTTAAGCTATAAGTGAAGGGAGAAGTGACGGATTGTATTAATAAGTAGTAATTAGTGGCGGGGGGTTAATTTATTACTTCATAACAATATAAAACCGATCCCCCACTTTATGACCAGTAAAAGCTTTAATCATGATTTCAACTATTATATTCAGTCAGTCATTTAAGTGCCATACGTGATAAACGCTTGGGCGATCATGTCTCAGAAGAAACATGACTGACTGGACAGAAGATTATCCCGCAGTAGGTTGCCATTACTTTCTGTGGTAGATTGGTTGCCAGCTAAGGCTATAGAACCCAATCTGTCCTGTTACTTAACCCATAACTGGAGGGCAGAGACGGATTAATACATTTCCCAAGGGTATTTGCGCGTAAGTGAATGCAAGGAATTCAACTGGAATTCGAACTCGGCTCACCGATTTCTCGTTCCGAGCCGATATCCACAGCACCACAACGCACATCCGCGGTCTTCTCTGTATCGTTCCAATTTTAGTATATGTGCTACTGAATTGATTTCAAATGAATTTACCAACTGTAGCTTAGATGTGGTACAAGGCTGAAAGTATGGAGCACCTAATGACGACTGGATTCATTACTCACTCGTAACTGATCTAGCAAAACAAACTTGTTAAATTTTACACCATTGCGTCATTCTCAATTTATTTTAATATTTATTCTATTAAAAAAAATACTTGCGTAAATAAATTACTTTTCTATTTCCATGTGCCATATCCCTTCATGATGTTTGCGATCATGACTCTCCACATTTTCTTGTCTCTTCGTCCTCTTATTAACTTTTTGCCTTTTGCCATCTCCCCAAAATTATGATCCGCCATTCATCTACTCAAGCTTGCCAAGTAAGTTATGCGTTTTTTTCTTCTGTACCTCTTTTTTTTCAGAAGGTCATGTGAGTGCCAAATTTTCCAAGCTCCCTTTCCTGATTATGTTCCCAAGAAATTTAAAATACGTTCCCGATGTTAAGAATAAGTGTCCATTTTAGTTGCCATTGTCTCTAGAATTTCGTCGTTGCTAACGTGTTTGAGTCTTGGAATTCTCATCATTCTTCTGTTGAACCATTATTCCGTTTTTTTTTCAAGTATCTTCGTATTGTCTATCATAGCGAGGGTTTGATATTACATGATATGTTTCTAACGATATTTTCTGTTTCTTGATACTTTGCTCAGCTTTTAGAAGGCGTCGTTCGTTTCCCAAATGCACCTTCGGATTTCCACTTTCCGTCCTCTGTTAATACGTTTCTCAGATATCTAAATCGTTACACCTCTTTTATTTCGGTAGCTTTAGTTTGTAATTTGGGTGTAAGGCTTTTTCTTCTTCTATGTGCTGTGCCCATTCAGAACGTTTGCGATCATGGCTCTCCACAGTTTCCTGACTTTGAAGCTCTTAAAAATGAAGCTCTTTGTTATCTCTCTTAACATAAAACATAATTCACATTCCTCTATTTATTTTAGTATTTTCATTTTTTATTTGTTTACCCGATTTTAAATGCAAAACAATACAACCAAAATATTACAAGGCCCAGGTGCCACTCAAAGTAGAGGGCTACTGAATGATGTGTGTGGTATAAGGGTAAGAGAAGGAAGTAAGCTTAGATTATAAGGATATGTAGGATAGATAAATGATGACCTTAGACTTGAAGAGGTTAAGATTGTGTCGATCTGGAAAGCACCTAAGCAGATTAGTTTTACAATGTAGTAATCATCGGAAAGATACTGAGTGGAACATCCTTTATTTATCAATAAAATATGGAGAGAATGAGGATGATTCAACTTTGTGTCCGTGGCATGGCGGGTCTGAACTAAAGAACGTAGCTTGTATGAACATTTGCCGTGAATCTTGCGACGTTTCGTCTGTGGGGAAAGAGGTGGTAAAATGAAAAACAATCCCACACAAGTTTGCATAAACGCTTTTTTAAAAACTCTGTCAAAGCTGGAAAGTGAAGATCAGGCAGATCCAGCCCAGATATGGAATTTTTATCTGATTTGATTTTTGTAAAGATAGCACATGGTAGGAAGAGTCATGTACTTTGCGGGGTGGTACAAGGAGCCGAGGTTCTGGGCATGACGGTAAACTGCATCCGGCAGCAAGGCTTCTGATTTGGAGGTTGTGAGGAGCATGGAACCATCTCTTAATTGCTGTTGTTCTCAGTCTCATACTGACCCGGAGTGGTAGCACCTGTTAGGGTCCCAGCTATGGGCAAATAGTTAACCCCCCCCTCAAACTGTGGTCAAAACAGTATGAAAGTATAAAAATAGACTTTTATAGAAATATATACATAAAAATAGACTTTTATAAAAAATATACATTTTCGAAGAAAAAATTATTACCACAACATATTTTTGAAGTAAAAATTATTCTCAGCAAAATATTTTTTAATACAAAACTAGAATGCATTTTCAGTTTTTTAAATAAGAAATAATAAAAACAAAAAAAGTTTCTTTAAAATTTAACTAAATCAACCTTCTCAGTATACCGAACATTAAAAAAAAGAACAAAAAAAAAGAAAAAAGAAAAACTTAAACTCCACCTTTTTGGCATTAAATAACCCACAGAGGTTGATATGTCGTTAAACATAACTCAAACTCAAACAAGGAATCGACCATTTTTCTAGAATCTTTAGTGATGGGTCGTATAGATGAGTTCCCCTTAAGGTTTTGGGTGAACGTTCACCAATAAACGTCCAAAGCAAGGAGGCTCATTGAGAATGTTTGGAGAAAATTCAGGATCCTCTCGGTGATGAAGAAATTTGACTACAGGGTTTCCAGTATGAAACCAGACAATTTATCATCACTGTTTTATCTTTCAGGAATCATTGATTTCTTGAAAATTCATGACATTGAATAATCATTCGACTCTTGCGTAATTAAACCCTGATTAGTTATTTTATGAATGATTAATTGCTTCTCGACCTTGTGATTCGTCATTTAAAGGTTATTTGCGAACAGTTTTTGTTTTTCGTTCTGCCCTTCTCGTCTGGTGAAACAACTTACTGATTTTGAGCGTCAAGTTATTGTCACTCAGTCAGTTAAGTGCCATTCGCGATATACGCTTTGGGCGATCATGTCTCCTTCGAGACATGACTGACTGCGCAAAAGATTATCCTGCAGAAGGCTGCCATTTCTTTCTGCGGAAGAGTGGTTGCTAGCCAAGGCTATAGAAAAAAATCCAGTCTGTATTTATATTTAACTCATAACTGTAGGGAAGAGATGGATTAGTATCTTTCCCAAGGGTATAAGTGAATGCAAGGAATTCAACTGGAATTCGAACTCGGGTCCCCGATTTGCCGTTCCGAGACACACCTCCAAGATTTTTAGAGGTGTGTCTATAAACTGTAGTAGTACCTGCATAGGTAGTTGGTAAAGATTTGAGAATATTCCTAGGCAGAAATGAGGGATCTTGTCAAGATTATCGTACCAAATTCTTCCAAATCAAGAACAGCAAACGCAATTATCCCCATGGAAAGAACAGCAAACCCTCGGCTAATAAAAACATGTATCCTTTAAGTCCGATACTTATCACCTTCTTTTATTACGTCTAGAAGGCATCATCGACTCATCTCAACTATTTTTCATAAAGGTTATCGTCTAACAGGGTAAAATTGAACCGTTTTTAATATTGAATTATTTTCACTCTTTCTCATCACTTTCCCCTAGGTAACCCCCTAACCACTCTTTCTCATCACTTTCCCCTATGTAACCCTCTAACCACTCTTTCTCATCACTTTCCCCTATGTAACACCCTAACCACTCTTTCTCATCACTTTCCCCTATGTAACTCCCTAACCACTCTTCCTCATCACTTTCCCCTATGTAACCCTCTAACCATTCATTCTCATCACTTTCCCATATGTAACTCCCTAACCACTCTTTCTCATCACTTTCCCCTATGTAACCCACTAACCACTCTTTTTCATCACTTTCCCCTATGTAACTCCCTAACCACTCTTCCTCATCACTTTCCCCTATGTAACCCTCTAACCATTCATTCTCATCACTTTCCCATATGTAAATCCCTAACCACTCTTTCTCATCACTTTCCCCATGTAACCCTCTAACCATTCATTCTCATCACTTTCCCCTATGTAACTCCCTAACCACTCTTTTCTCATCACTTTCCCCTATGTAAACCTCTAACCATTCATTCTCATCACTTTCCCATATGTAACTCCCTAACCACTCTTCATCACTTCCCCTATGTAACCCCCTAACCATTCATTCTCATCACTTTCCCATATGTAACTCCCTAACCATCTCTTTCTCATCACTTTCCCCTATGTGTCCCCAATCCATTCATTCTCACTTTCCCATATGTAACTCCCTAACCACTCTTTCTCATCACTTTCCCCTATGTAACCCCCGAACCACTCTTTTTCATCACTTTCCCCTATAACTCCCTAACCACTCTTCCTCATCACTTTCCCCTATGTAACCCTCTAACCATTCATTCTCATCACTTTCCCATAACTCCCTAACCACTCTTCTCATCATTTTCCCCTATGTAACCCCCCGAACCACTCTTTTTCACTACTTCATGTAACTCCCTACACCACTCTTCCCATCACTTTCCCCTATGTAACCCTCTAACCATTCATTCTCATCACTCTTCCCTATGTAACCCTCTAACCATTCATTCTCATCACTTTCCCATATGTAACTCCCCACCACTCTTCTCTCATCACTTTCCCTATGTAACCCTAAACATTCATTCTCATCACTTTCCCTATGTAACTCCCTGTCCACTCTTCCTCATCACTTTCCCCTATGTAACCCTCTAACCATTCATTCTCATCACTTTCCCATATGTAACTCCCTAACCACTCTTCCTCATCACTTTCCCCTATGTAACCCTCTAACCATTCATTCTCATCACTTTCCCCTATGTAACTCCCTCAAATCACCTTTCCCTCATCACTTTCCCCTATGTAACCCTCTAACCATTCATCATCACTTTCCCCTATGTAAACCTCTAACCATTCATTCTCATCACTTTCCCATATGTAACTCCCCAATCCACTTCCTTTCTCATCACTTTCCCCTATGTAACTCCCTAAACATTCATTCTCATCACTTTCCCTATGTAACTCCCTAACCACTCTTCCTCATCACTTTCCCCTATGTAACCCTCTAACCATTTCATTCTCATCACTTTCCCATATGTAACTCCCTAACCACTCTTCCTCATCACTTTCCCTATGTAACCCTCTAACCATTCATTCTCATCACTTCCCCTATGTAACTCCCTAACCACTCTTCCTCACTTTCCCTGGTGTAACCCTCTAACCATTCATTCTATCACTTTCCCCTATGCAACCCTCAACCATTCATTCTCATCACTTTCCCATATGTAACTCCCTAACCACTCTTCTCATCACTTCCTATGTAACCCTCTAACCATTCATTCTCATCACTTCCCTATGTAACACCCTAACCTCTCTTTCTCATCACTTTCCCCTATGTAACCCTCTAACCATTCATTCTCATCACTTTCCCATATGTAACTCCCTAACCACTCTTTCTCATCACTTTCCCCTATGTAACCCTCTAACCATTCTTTCTCATCACTTTCCCCTATGTAACCCTCTAACCATTCATTCTCATCACTTTCCCCTATGTAACTCCCTAACCACTCTTTCTCATCACTTTCCCCTATGTAACCCCCTAACCACTCTTTTTCATCACTTTCCCCTATGTAACCCTCTAACCATTCTTTCTCATCACTTTCCCCTATGTAACTCCCTAACCACTCTTTCTCATCACTTTCCCCTATGTAACCCTCTAACCATTCATTCTCATCACTTTCCCCTATGTAACTCCCTAACCACTCTTTCTCATCACTTTCCCCTATGTAACCCTCTAACCATTCTTTCTCATCACTTTCCCCTATGTAACCCTCTAACCATTCGTTCTCATAACCTTCCCCTATGTAACTCCCTAACCACTCTTTCTCATCACTTTCCCCTATGTAACCCCCTAACCACTCTTTTTCATCACTTTCCCCTATGTAACCCTCTAACCATTCATTCTCATCACTTTCCCCTATGTAACTCCCTAACCTCTCTTTCTCATCACTTTCCCCTATAACCCTCTAACCATTCATTCTCATCACTTTCCCATATGTAACTCCCTAACCAATTTTCTCTCATCACTTTCCCCATGTAACCCCCTCTAACCATTCATTCTCATCACTTTCCCCTATGTAACTCCCTAACCACTCTTTCTCATCACTTTCCCTATGTAACCCTCTAACCATTCATTCTCATCACTTTCCCCTATGTAACCTCCTAACCACTCTTCACATTTTATATCTCCAGACCACTTTTTTTTATTATTTATAATCTCTGACTGATTTTTTTATTATTTTCAAAGGGGGTATCTCTGAACATTTATTACACTCTTTTCATCACTTTCTCCTATGTAACCCTCTAACCATTCATTCTCATCACTTTCCCATATGTAACTCCCTAACCACTCTTCATCACTTTCCCCTATGTAACCCCCTAACCACTCTTTTCATCACTTTCTCCTATGTAACCCTCTAACCATTCATTCTCATCACTTTCCCCTATGTAACTCCCTAACCACTCTTTCTCATCACTTTCCCCTATGTAACCCCCTAACCACTCTTTCATCACTTTCTCCTATGTAACCCTCTAACCATTCATTCTCATCACTTTCCCATATGTAACTCCCTAACCACTCTTTCTCATCACTTTCCCCTATGTAACCCCCTAACCACTCTTTTTCATCACTTTCTCCTATGTAACCCTCTAAATCCATTCATTCTCATCACTTTCCCCTATGTAACTCCCCCTAACCACTCTTCTCATCACTTTCCCCTATGTAACCCCCTAACCACTCTTTTTCATCACTTTCTCCTATGTAACCTCCTAACCATTCATTCTCATCACTTTCCCATATGTAACTCCCTAACCACTCTTTCTCATCACTTTCCCTATGTAACCCCCTAACCACTCTTTTTCATCACTTTCTCCTATGTAACCCTCTAACCATTCATTCTCATCACTTTCCCCTATGTAACTCCCTAACCACTCTTTCATCACTTTCCCCTATGTAACCCCCTTAACCACTCTTTTTCATCACTTTCTCCTATGTAATCCTCTAACCATTCATTCTCATCACTTTCCCATATGTAACTCCCTAACCACTCTTCTCATCACTTTCCCCTATGTAACCCCCTAACCACTCTTTCATCACTTTCTCCTATGTAACCTCTCTAACCACCATTCTCATCACTTTCCCATATGTAACTCCCTAACCACTCTTCTCATCACTTTCCCCTATGTAACCCTCTAACCATTCATTCTCATCACTTTCCCCTATGTAACCCTCTAACCATTCATTCTCATCACTTTCCCCTCTATGTAACTCCCTAACCACTCTTTCTCATCACTTTCCCCTATGTAACCCCCTAACCACTCCTTTTCATCACTTTCTCCTATGTAACCCTCTAACCATTCATTCTCATCACTTTCCCATATGTAACTCCCTAACCACTCTTTCTCATCACTTTCCCCTATGTAACCCTCTAACCATTCATTCTCATCACTTTCCCCTATGTAACCCTCTAACCATTCATTCTCATCACTTTCCCCTATGTAACTCCCTAACTCACTCTTCATCACTTTCCCCTATGTAACTCCCTAACCACTCTTTTTCATCATCACTTTCTCCTATGTAACCCTCTAACCATTCATTCTCATCACTTTCCCATATGTAACTCCCTAACCACTTTCTTACCACTTTCCCCTATGTAACTCTCTAACCATTCATTCTCATCACTTTCCCCTATGTAACCCTCTAACCATTCATTCTCATCACTTTCCCCATGTAACTTAACCACTCTTTCATCACTTTTCCCCTATGTAACCCCCTAACCACTCTTTTTCATCACTTTCTCCTATGTAACCCTCTAACCATTCATTCTCATCACTTTCCCATATGTAACTCCCTAACCACTCTTCACTTTCCCCTATGTAACCCCCTAACCACTCTTTTTCATCACTTTCTCCTATGTAAACCTCTAACCATTCATTCTCATCACTTTCCCATATGTAACTCCTTAACCACTCTTTCTCATCACTTTCCCCTATGTAACCCCCTAACCACTCTTTTTCATCACTTTCTCCTATGTAACCCTCTAACCATTCATTCTCATCACTTTCCCATATGTAACTCCCTAACCACTCTTTCTCATCACTTTCCCCTATGTAACCCCCTAACCACTCTTTTTCATCACTTTCCTCATGTAACTCCCTAACCACTCTTCCTCATCACTTTCCCCTATGTAACCCTCTAACCATTCATTCTCATCACTTTCCCATATGTAACTCCCTAACCACTCTTCATCACTTTCCCCCATGTAACCCTCTAACCATTCTTTCTCATCACTTTCCCCTATGTAACCCTCTAACCATTCATTCTCATCACTTTCCCCTATGTAACTCCCTAACCACTCTTTCTCATCACTTTCCCCTATGTAACCCTAACCATTCTTTCTCATCACTTTCCTCTATGTAACCCTCTAACCATTCATTCTCATCACTTTCCCTATGTAACTCCCTAACCACTCTTTCTCATCACTTTCCCCTATGTAACCCCCTAACCACTCTTTTTCATCACTTTCCCCTATGTAACCCCTCTAACCATTCTTTCTCATCACTTTCCCATATGTAACTCCCTAACCACTCTTTCTCATCACTTTCCCCTATGTAACCCTCTAACCATTCATTCTCATCACTTTCCCCTATGTAACCCTCTAACCACTCTTTCTCATCACTGTCAGGGCTATAAAAACATCCGGAGGCCTTCACAGGACGCTTTATTAAGATAAAAAGATAAAAAATCCTGGAAAATACTGGATGTCTGCCGGGATGTTTACACATCAAAAGAAGGAAAATTTAAGTACCTTGAAATTTTTGACTTACAGTCGCCAATGCTTATCACTCGGTGGTCTAGTAACTTTAGGATTGTTTTAAATAAATACAAGTCATTTTTCCGAGCCGATCAGTTCAGTAAGTTTCAGTTCAGTTGAATAATTAAAACTAATAATTAAAATAATTAAAATTATATTGTTTACGTTGCTACACGCTCGTGTTGTACGAATATAACACGATTCATCGATTTGAACTCTTATTTCAGATTCACCAAGTTTTATAGGATTATGCCCAAAATGTTTTCATTTGCAACTTCCATGCATGACCGCCCAGAGGGTCATTTCCACACATAACCACGCAGAGGTGGGGTATTCCACACATAACCACCCCGAGAGGCACTTCCACACATAACCGCTCAGATGGTCACTTTCACACTTAACCGTCCAGAGGGGCACTGCACTTTGTCCAATTCATAAATATCTTACATGATTCACATTTTGATTCCCTTCGGATAAGTGATTTGTTCTTCATCCAGTCAATCAGTGGTAAGCTATCCTTCCCAAGTAATGGCTTCACAACCTGAACGTAGATCTATCCCTCTTGAGGGTCTGAATTAATAAATTAAAACCAGTATATGAAAACAGCTAACCATAAAGTTACTTGAATCAAAATATTTATGCCTAGAAGAGCGAACTCGATTATTCTCATGTAAAGAATAATGAACCCAATCGTCTTGTCGAGAATAGCGAACCCTGATGTAAGTAGGTTCGCTAATCTTAGCAAGATACGAAGAGAGTAAACCCACTGAGAGAAAAATAAATTAATTAACCGGTTTAATTTTTAAATGATACACAATTTTCAAAAGCTCTATTCCAATATATATATATATATATATACGTGTCTGTCTATGTTATTTCGCTTTAATTGTTTTTGTGTTCTTTTTTCGGTGAAGTGTACCATTTGACGAAATGAAGAATCAATTTAAGGCTTTCAGTGAAGCTAGTTGCTGTAAAAAGAAATTCGCTCTTACGGTCGCTTCCTGTTCGGGGCAGCCTAGTCAATTATATCAGGAAGTACGTTGTGGTGCAATGGATATCGACTGAGAATGACAAATCGGGTATCTGAGTTCGAATTCCAGTTGGATTCCTTGCATTCACTTAAGCACTAATACCTTAAGGGAAAGGTATTAATCCGTCTCTACCCTCCAGTTATGGGTTAAGTAACAGGACAGATTGGGTTCTATAGCCTTGGCTGGCAACCAGTCTACAGCAGAAAGCAATGGCAACCTACTGCGGAATAATCTTCTGCCCAGTCAGTTATGTCTCTTTCGAGACATGATCGCCCAAAGCGTGTATCACGGATGGTACTTAACTGACTGAGTCTATTATATCTGTTAATGATTATGTAAGAGTTGTTAAAACTAAAAGTCAAAAAATCATTTTCATTCGTCAAAATAAAAATAACAAGAAACGAATTTTACATAATTCAAGAGAAACAGTTAACGTATATATATATATATATATATATATATATATATATATATATATATATATATATATATATATATGACACGCTAAAATTTCCCCTCTCTCATTTTATGGCTTAGGGAGTAGAGACTTAGAGACTCCGACTGACACCCAATCGGTTGAGTTTCGATCCCGGCCAGAAGCAAGTAGATGCCTCGTCACACTGATGAGCTATGATACAGCGAAACAGGTTTATGTGTGGATAAGAAATTATATATATATATATATATATATATATATATATATATATATGAGTGAACGAGAAAAAAGAGAAACAATTGGTTAAAGAAGGACGTACGAAAGAAAAATTAGAAAGAATTAAAGAGATAGATAGATAGATAGATAGATAGATAGATAGATAGATAGATAGATAAGAAATTATAAGTATTTACACTAATTATATCCGGACTATTGTCCTCATCTTTGTTGCTGTTATCACAACGTTTCATTTGTTATGCCCTTCCGTCTTCCTCACGTGTTTATGTATCTGGGTAACCAACAGGCAGTTGCGAAACTGAACACTTTATTCAATCTACATGGGTAGAATGTTCTCGTTTCAATGCCAATATCTAAGAATATATTCTTGTTCTTAATTTTATTTAGTATTGTTAAGTTATTGCTTGCCAGTTTTCAGTGAGTACAACTACACACTGGTCGAGTCAAGGATTGAACTCACACCCAATATTGAACCGAATTCATAACCAAACGCTTTTATTCACCTAGAACAATTTGCTCAAGTGAACTTTTAACTTCAAATCCAAGTTGGCTGCTGATTAAGTTGCAAGGGATCCTGCTGCCTGTTATGTTTTGATTGCTGTTGTTGTTGCTGCTACTATTTAAGACTTTCTGTCATCTCTCTTTCTTTATTAACGGCCCCCATATTGTATTTATTTCTATCCTAGGCCTACTAAGCCTGCAATCGTAGACTAAATGAACAAGTTAGTTCAGAATTCTCTGTAGGTTACCTAAATTAATAAATACGCGAGGAATGCAGAAGGGAACAACGACCGAAACGTTGCGAAAACAACAATAAAAATGGACACATATAGTCTAAATATATATATAGTTAATGCCCGGTTCACACTCCACCCACGTGAAGAGGCTCATACCTTATTTCCTGTTTAGGATGTCGTTTCCGGCTTTCTCTTTTCCAATATTTTAACTCTTACGTAGCCCCCTGCACATCAGTGGCGTTACCGCCTTGCTCGGGGTTATATGATTAAAAAAAAAAGAAAGAACGAAAGAAAAACGTGAAGAAAAAAAAAAGATGAAAAAGAAAAAGTATGGCGATGAAGGGAGCGATAAGGAAGAAAGAAAGAAAGAAAGAAAGAACGAAAGAAAAAATGTGAACAAACACTAGAAAAACGGCGAAAGAGAAAAATATGGAGATAAAGGAAGTGATAAGAAATAAATAAATAAAGAATTAATCAAAGAAAGAAAGAACGAAAAAAACGTGGAGAAAAAATACAAAAATGGTGAAAGAGAAAAAATATGGTAATGAAGGAAGTGATAAGGAAGAAAGAAATAAAGAATGAAAAGGTGAAAAGAGAAAAAATGAAGATGAAGGAAGTGATAAAAAGGAAGAAAGAATTGATGAAAGAATAGAAAAAATTAAAAGAAAAAAACAAACGAAGAGACAATAAACAAAATGGTGAAAAGGCAATAAAGATGAAGAAAATGATTAGAAAGAAAGAAAGAAAAAAGAAAGAAAGAAAGAAGGAAAGAAAGAAAAAAGAAAGAAAGAAAGTACTTTGTATTATGGGATTATTATTATTGTGCTCCGTCTGTTAAAAAGAGGGAGAGATGATGGGAGGTAGAGAAAGAAAGACGAAAGGAGCGAGAGAATAAGAGCAGAAAATGGGTGCATCTGGGTGGGGTTCAATGACACTAAACAAAAAGAGCAATTTGTATAAAAGCATACCTTTGATTGACACTCGCCCGCACAGACCAATAATCAATGATCCTGTTTTCTCTAAGTCTAGTCATTTTTGACTAAAAAACAATTCTCCAAAGACGATCGCTCCTTTTAAAGTCGTCTAGAACAATCTTCGACTGAATGGTCAGTTATAAAAAGACCAGTTCACTTGAAAATTATCATAAATGCGACAAGAAGGTTGGGTGTAGACACTGAAAGTACTGGTTTATCAACTCCCCCACATTTTTTGTGCCATTTTTAAAAGAATTATTTTATAATGTTATGTAATTTATTACTTTCTTAATATTATTTATTTACACATTAAAATTGTTATGGTGCCTACCTACGAGGAATGTACTCTTCCTCTTACTAAAAATAATTACCTGCGTGACTTCCGGAAGGCAGTTGTGTTCTGCCTAGCCTTGTGTCAAATTTAATGTATTTTTACATGAATAAATATACAGTTGTGTTCTGCCTTGCGCATTGTCGAACCCTCTGCCTTCGGGATCCGCCGAAGAGTAGAGTCTCGTCTGGGGAAAATTTAGACATAAATTTTTGCTCAGGCTATATAGCCCGGATTACCCATATTAAAAAGACCTTGTGCCACATTTTGTCTTAAGTGGGGAAGCAATTAAATGCTGTTAAGAAGGCAGTTAAGACGAGAGCTAGTACACAGTTAAAGCCAGCTACTAGTCAGGCAATATGCAGCGTAACTACTGCTTCGACTTACTTATTTCTATACCTAGTACATTGTTTTTATACTAATACACTGTTTTGTTCCGTGTCTTACTTCCGACCAAACTGGTTACTACATCTTTACGGTGAAGTTTTGCCACAACAACTCCACAACAAAGGGGCGACGAAGATCCACAACAAAGACCAAGAACCAATTTTTGCTCTTTTCATCGTTTCAACCCAAGCAAAGCAATAATACTACTAAGATGAAAGAGTGACAGATAATGAAAAGACTTTAGTGAGGAAAAAGGACAATAAAAGAACAGGTTTATTATTCTAATTGTGACATTAATTTATTCTGACGACTAATTTTATTATTTAATTTTGTCAATTTTAAGAGTAAGAAAAGAAACACAAATTCTTGTTTATTTGTTCAGCTTTGATTTTTTAAATTATTTCACCCCAAGCAAGGTGGGACTGCCACAAGTGCGCAGGGGTTACAATGAGAGTAAAATATGTCTGCAGTAGGTATGGAAGAAAAGATAAAAGATGAACGAGATTCAGGAAGATAGAAAATAGCAATTGACGTTGCATTTAAATTTTTGAAGATTGTAGCTATCAGGGAAGCAAGTAAACAGAAGAGAGTTCCATAGGCCAGAAGAGCGTGAAAAGAAAAAACTGTCGAGTAGAAGAAGCTGCTTCATTTAACTATCAGGTCGGTGCAAAAGTTTTTGCCGATTTAAAATTTCATCTTGAAAATGAAAAACTGTGTTGATGAAAATCTTCAATACATAACAATAAAGATCTTTCCTCTTTATAACTTGATTTAATCTGTCAAGGATCTTATAGATATCTCGTTTGTAAAATTCTTTAGGCTTTGATGTGAAATATGAATCTAACTCATGTTCATTCTTCTCTCGTGATGTTTTTTTTTTTTTTATAAGCGTTTCACCCCGTGCAAGGCATGTCACTGCCACTACTGTGCAGGGGGCTACGTAGAGTGGAGAAAGGCTGATTAAATATAGGAAATAACAGAGGGTGGGTGATAGGCGGGTGAGGATACCGAGAATGAGGGTTGGGTAGATGAGAGTGTTCTGAGAATAGTTGGGAGTTAGTGTGATAGGAGGTGTCTATTGACCCTACATTTAAACACCTGGAGATTGTAACTGTCGGGAAAGCAGACTTGTGGAAGGGAGTTCCACAGGCGGGAAGCGCGAGAAAAGAAGCTGTTGGAGTAGAATTATGGTTAACCTAAGGCCATCGAAATGGTTTTGTAATCTTCGAAATAAGTGATAATCCGAGGAAGCTAGGTCAAGAGAATATGCAGGATGGGGCAAGATGGCACTTCTCATCATCTGTGACAAGCCTACCCAAAAATGATGTCTGAAGATGTCGTGAAAGCAAAGATTCGCAACAAGAAACACGTTGTCGCAGGTTCTTTGGAGACAGTTCACGAGGGACCCATTTTCCGAATACTGAAATCTTCCCCATTCTTTTCAGTTATCGTGACGCAGTTGTATGGGGGGGGACATTAAATTGGTGCGCAAGTTCTCTTGAGGTTACTGTATGGCTTTGAGTAACAGCGGCATTCAACACATCTGAATCAAGTTTTTTGGGCGACCACCTTTAGCCTCATCTTTCAAGCTGAAATTTCCTTTCCGAAAACGGGAAAACCACCATCTACAACTTCTTTCTTTCACTGCATCAATTCCATAAGCATCCCAAATAGATCGTGTTGCTGCATTTGCATTAGAACCTCTGGAAAAAGAGCATGCTTAATGGGTTCTTTAAATGGAAAGAACATGGGTGAGAATATTGGAGAAAAATATGAATAATGCTTTAATAAGCTGAAAGAAAAAGTTATAAATTAATCATGGTGATATGTTTAAAAGGATGTTCGTTGTGGTGCAGTGGATATCGGCTCGGAACGAGAAATCGGGGAGCCGAGTTCGAATTCCAGGTGAATTCATTGCATTCACTTACGCGCAAATACCCTTGCGAAAGGTATTAATCTGTCTCTTCCTTCCAGTTATGGGTTAAATAACAGTACAGATTGGGTTCTACAGCCTTGGGTGGCAACCAGTCTACCGCAGAAGGCAATGGCAACCTACTGCAGGATAATCTTCTGCCCAGTCAGTCATGTCTCTTTCGAGACATGATCGCCCAAGCGTGTATCACATATGGCACTTAACTGACTGACTGATATGTTTAAGTAATGACAATATGCATAAAATAAATTACAATGATTTAAAATGCCTTTTTTACAAATCGGCAAAAACTTTTGCACCGACCTGATACCTTGGTATCCCCCTGACAGTAATATCATTGGCTTGTGTCAGCCATAAATACTAAGAAGGACGACGTGGAGGGGAACAAACCGGCAAAAACCTTTGCACCGATTTGATATTTTAATGATAAAATCCTAGATGTCAATCAACGACCTCCCAGATGAGATCAAGTCCCAAGTAGGCATCTACGCAGATGACACTACAATATACTCCCGCTCCAGTAAGAAACCTGTCGTGGCGGACAGACATAATCTCGCTGCTGACCTTGAGCGGGATCTACACTCTGTGGTGAACTGGGGCAAGAAGTGGCTTGTCAACTTCAATTCCTCTAAGACCAAGCTGTTGTCTGTCAACCATTACAGGCAACCTCTTCTGCCTCCCATAAGCATGGACCAGATGATTCTTCCGGAGAGTAATACACTACGCCTCCTCGGACTTACCCTGTCCTCAGACCTCAAATGGAACCACTATATTGAATCCATAGCAAAATCTACTGCTAAGAAGATTGGGTCACGATGTTGATCCAGGATGTTTTTTCCACCTGAATCCATCCTGCATATATACAAGTCAACCATCCGTCCGTGCATGGAGTACTGCTGCCATTTATGGTCAGGTGCTCCTGCCGTTCTCCTCAGTGTTCTTGACAAGCTCCAAAGGAGAGTCTGTAATGTGATAGGTACTGATCTGGCGACTCGACTGCAGCCACTTTCCCATCGTCGAAATGTGGCCTTCCTCTGTCTTTTCTATAAATACTTTCATGGCTGCTGCTCGGATGCGCTTAAGTCACTGATGCCTCCTCAACAGGTGTTTACCCGTGCAACCAGACTGGCAACTGGGTCCCACCCATTCACAGTCAGGTTAGCCAAATGCAGACGACAATTCTACTCCTGCAGCTTCCTCTCTCGCACTTCCCGCCTGTGGAACTCACTCCCATATTCTTGCTTTCCTGACGGCTACAATCTCCAGAAATTTAAATGCAAAGTTAATACTCATCTACTAACCACTAGACTCCAGCTCTCTCCCCTCCCCTGTATAACCTTCACTTTCTCTCCGCCTATGTATCTGTCATTGCACCTGCTTTCTCAGCTTTCTATTGTTCCTTTCTAACTAGCTTGTACCCCTCGCTCTTTTCTAATTAATCTTTTTACATTTATGTAACCCCCTGCACATCAGTGGCGTTTCTGCCTTGCTCGGGGTGAAATGATTAAAAAAAAGAAAAAAAAAGAAAAAAGCACGCTCAAATTCACGTGGTCAGGGTACCAGTGGAAAAAAAAAGAAGAAAAAAGCTCTTCATAAATTTATATATTGCTTTTTCTTGGTATACTTTGGGTAAGTTCTCATTGAAATGCAATATTTATGTAAAATATTATCTGAAATCACCTGTTTGAGAAAACATCAAACGGGACCACAACATTATCACTACGCTCTCTCACAGAAATACCGATCATGTCCCCAAATATCCATCCTCAAGGACTAGTAATCTCGCTACAAACAGGTAATGTAATCTGAATGTCATCTTTTATTATTCCTAAATCGGGAAAACTAAAATCAAACAAGTACTGAGATTTAAATATCTGGAAACTGTTCTAACAGAGGACGGAAAGTGCGACACTGAGATCCGAAGACGTACTAGTATGGCCAAAGATGCTTCCGAAAGCTAAGCAGTGTATTAAGATATAGAGAAATTTCGTTAGAAACAAAGACGAGAATACTAAGCTGTCACAGTTGTACGGCAGCAAATGCTGAATAACCTCATCAAAGATGAAGCAAAGATTTGAAGTAGCAGAAATGTTGCTCTAGAGAAAGATACTGAGGATGCCATGAACTGAATGTGTGGGCAACGCCGAGGTTTTGGAGAGAATAAAAACAAAAACGAGACACGTATTTAACATCAGAAATGGATACTTGAGGGTTTCTGAGGCACATAATAAAGAAGGAGTGCTTTGAAAATCTGATACTCACAGGAGAGATTGAGAAACAGAAAAAAAGCAGAGAAAATGGATGGCAGAACAGGGTCTGGAAGAAATAAAAAAAATGATGAAACTTATTAAGAGCTTGAGAGGAGAGAAAGATATGAAGGTCTATGATCGCCTACGTCTTGAAGGGCCAGGGAACATAACAGAAGAAGATCTGACTTCGGATATCTGTGTCACAATTTCCGTCATTTGTTACTAAATTTACCAGAGAGTTAAATTGTTGTAGCTGTTTGATTTTGACGTCTCTGGTGTGTAACATTCGTCAGTCGATTCACGTCCCTGTTATCTCAAGTCTCTTCTTTATCTTGAACAATGTTGTTCCGCCTTCGCATGACAAAAAAAAAAGCCCGGCGATCTTTGCTTTATTTTTAATGTTATTTTACAATCTCTTTATATATTTCTTAAATTCTGGAAGGCAACTTTCGCTATTCTTATATTCTTTCAGGTTTCTGTATCACAAACTGACGTCGCTTTTCTATGCTTGGCATATTAAAATAGGCTACAAGTATGGTCGTATCTGACTACCGGGAACACCGGGCCGATCCGTGCAATCATAGTGAAAATCCGGGCAAGGTAAAATGTCTTCGTCAGAAATCAAACTAAACAAGAAAGAAAGAAAGAAAGAAAGAAAGAAAGAAAAACGAAGAAAACATCCGAATGAACGCAGTAAAAGTCTGTTTGTTTATTTATTAATTTTGGGAGAAAAGACTGGTTATACTCAAAAAGCCCGAACCCGATTTCCTGCTTTCGTTCACATTCTGTGCCTAATTTCCATTGGAATAGCCTAAAAAATCAGCAAAAATCAGTTTCTGGAAACGGATGACACTGATGACGCCATCACATTTATTGTCAACTAATAAATCCGGGCAATTTTCTCTGTGCCTGGTGTTTTTTTTTTTAGCATCAGCTACGGTCCTGGCTACAAGGAACATATTTGTTCGACAATATATTTGTAAAATCTTGACACAACGCTTCTCTCTCTTTCTCGTTCGCGCACACACAAACACGCGTACGCACTTACACACACACACATGTACATAAACATCTATCTCTCTATATATAAAATTCTGTGAATTCCGTTAGAAATTAAAAGAAAAGAAGCTAATGGAGTAGAATTTCGTTTACATTTTTATTGATTTCACAGTAAAAGGGTGGGGCCTAGTTGCTAATCTTGTGGCTCGAGTAAATTCATATATGGGGGCACCAGTGAGCTAAGTTCATCGGAGCAGAAGCCATAAAAATATTTGTAGAAGAGACACAGTGAAGCCACATTTCGCCGGTGAGAAAATGACTGTATCTGAACTGCCAAGTTGGGATCGATCACATTACAGATTCTCCGTTCTATTTTGTCAAGGACACCTAGGTGGATAGCAGGAGCACCCGACCAGATATTCAATATAAGTCTACAATTATCATTAATATATAATAAATACTGTATATCCTGTTAGTATAATACCATTTATAGTGCGTTTTTGTATAAATCTATTTAAAATACCCAAAGTTAATTAGTTTTTTGTTTTATTTGTTTTTGTTTTATGGCTGTGTACTTTGATCTTTCCATTATTCAGGATATTTTATAAGTACAACCTATGGCCACTGCATTTCAGGTTCATATAAAATTGAAAAAATACAAACTCCAGCAGCTTCTTTTCTCGAACTTCCCGCCTGTGGAATTCTCTTCTGCATACTTGCTTTGCTGAAAGTTACAATCTTGAAGAATTTAAATGTAAAGTCAATAGTCATCTTCTGTCACACTAACTTACATCTTCTCTCTCATGCTTTTCTACATCCACCTCACTCTCATCAGTACTCTTTTCCCTCTCCTACTCTCTTCCTGACACCTCCTGCAACCTCTCACTCTTCATAACATTCCTCCTCGTCCACCCCACTCTCATCAGTAATCTCTTCTCTCGCCTACTCTCTTCCTGACACCCCCAGCAACCTCTCACTCCTCAACATTCCTCTTATGTAACCCCCTGCACAAGAGCAGCAGTAAAATACCTTGCTTGGGGCGACACGATTATAAAAAAAAACAAAACTAAACAAAACAAAACAATAAAACATTGAAACAGACCTTGGTTGAATTTAATCAAACCTGATCAGTATACACCCACAAAAATTCAGTATACTAGTAATTATAACTTATTATCTGTTGTGGTGGAATATCCTGTCCTACCCAGCAATGGGTATGGCCCGGGTCATAAAAGACCGCGACGGGAATCAAACAGGAGTAAGCGAGCGACTGACTTAGACTTTACGTCATTACATGGAAGTGACGTAAGCTTCCTTCTCACGACGGACGCGTACGCCCTATACAAAGACAGTGCTTTCATAAGTGTTATTCGTGTACATGTATTTGGTTTATTGTACTAACGTATAATAAATCTCTATTTATATATACTCAGTGTTAAGAGTATTTCTTTCACTATTCTTTTCTCTGTTTATCCCTCCCTCCGGGATACAACATTATCATATTCTATTTTCCGTTTGCCAAGACGCGTTTTTGTCTGAAAAATACTCTAAAAATCACCTTACCTCATAACACTGAAAAGTCAATTTGTAGTGAGGATTTTGCCAACCATCAGGAACTCCAGTCACAAAATACAAACAATCGCGAACTACAGACAGATGATATAAGCTTACAATTATTATTCAGATGCAATAAATAACGTGCATCCAGTTAGTATCATACTATGTATAATGTTTTATCGAGTATTGATGTTGGTAAATATAAAAGGCTGCTAAACTATTGAAAATTTAATTATTAATAACCACAAATATTTAATAATAGGTGATAGAAAGAAAAATAATCGGGTAGAGTCGGCGACTTGGACTTGCTAGTACATTAAACTATTAAATCCTCTAATATTTTTGGTAAAAGTACCTGGCTAATTATAGAGTGCATTTTACAACTTGTAGCGTCTTAGCATATAGAAAATATAGTAATTTGCAAGTCGATTTTTTATTTTTAAAATTGCGTCCTTATCTATCTGATATCTTACCAAAGTGAAAATTGGCTTACTAATTCAGAAATACAAAGCAAGCACATTAATATGTATAATCAACCATCGTAATTTAATATGAAAATTATCTTTTGTTATATTTTATTTGAAGAGAATTGAAAATCTTGAAAACATAATGGTACTATACGAATATATTTTTTCATAAACTAGTGAAAACACAATTACCATAATAAACTAATTAATGTAGATTATATGTATAGTAACGTAGAGCTTAGGAATTAAAATGAAAAGTTGATTTACCCAAGCCATGAAGATTTATGAAGGATGATAACAATGAAGAAAAACACAGGCAACTCTAACAAATAAGACAAGGAATTTATTCAATAACTAGCAGTATAGCCCGGCATTGCTCGGGTGTAATGAAAGCTTTAAAACTAATCCATGGTCCTGGAGCTCAGACTCTTTGGACGTTGGCACAAAAGACTAAAAAGCAATAGTTGTTTCCAGTTAAAGCGAAACCGTAGACTGAAAGAAAAATGAATGGATGTAAGTCAAATTTTGATTTCCTGGTATCGATATCAAATAAGTGTTTTTCGTCGTAAACTGAATTTTGAAGGCTAAATAAGTCCTCTGAGTAAATGGTATCATGGCTGAAACTAAGAACTACAGTTATACCTTCTTAGAGCCAAACCCGAAGCAAAAACTAAAATAAAAAGGCTGAAAAACTAGACATACAGGCAGATAAACAGACACACACACAAACATCTTGACTTTTTAATATATATATTATCGATTTTCTGCACTATTGTAAGAACTGCAATCTTGAAACTTCTGAATATCGTTTCTTATGTCTTTGTCTACGAGTGTATCAAATTTGATTAAAATCGGACCACTCCTTCTATAACCCGATTTTTTCGAATATCGATTTTCGATACTTATCGGGGATCCCTCGACACAAAACCTAGCTAAGAATACTCGCAGACGCTTATAGTACAACTGTGTAAATTTTCAAGAAAATCGGTTCAGCCGTTTCGGAGACTATAGGTAACGGACACACACAGACACACAGACACACACACACAGACACACACACACCAAGAGACAAAGTTCCATTTATAAATAAGTTTAGATTTTCACGCATGAAGTAGTGACAGTGGCACGTTTCAAGGACATAGATCCGAATTCTCCACGTTCGTAGTTTTACCGTATTCTCATGAAGAGGGAATATTCATACAACTGATTAAATGATCTGACATAAAATAATGTTAGACAAGGTTCGTTCCACACCGAAGAGTCTGCATACATTCCCAAGTAGACGAAGAGAAGTTTGAAATAATTAGCTTTCTAGGTTGATTGAGAGAAATTCTTTTTAAGTGTCATGAGCTGGTTAGTGGCCGGTAATCTAATTGGCAAGTAATTTCACTCTGGTTAGTACTTCGACGCTCGTCGCAAGGAACTGAAACGAAATCTTTCACATAACTCCTGACATTCTTCTTATTAATTTAATTTTTGTTCTCATTTTATATAAAAATGAATTTTGCGTAGGCTTGCTACTTTGTTTCTTCTTGACTGACCATCTAATTTCTGCGAATGCAAGGTTTTTATTGCCGCCCAAACAATTTTACATAGTCTTGCGAATTTCAATATTGTCAATAGCACGTTTCAGGAAAACATATCCTTCTCTCCACCTTTGCAACTGTCATCACACCTGTATTCCCATCCTTAACTGGTTCGTCTTTCTCTTTACTCTCCTCCTACCTATTTTTTTTTTACTCTTATGTAGCCCCCTGCACATCAGTGGCGTTCTCGCCTTGCTCGGGGTGATACGATTAAAAAAAAATTAAAGTCTACTCTGTATAGAAGACAGTTCAGGGGCAGATACCGAGAAAAGAAAATATACGCTGGACACCTGCATAGGATTGCGAATATGCAGTTACATATTTCTTGAATTATTTAATATTTGAAAATACATTCTGTCGTGAAATTTTGGATCACATTTAATTTAAATATCTGGGGTATTTCCTAAAATTACCTAATTAACCTTACATATATTCGTTTCACTTTTTATTGTGGCGATAGACACTGGCATAAAATTGGATTATATTTTTGTGTGGACTTATATAGTCCCCACGCTTGGTAGAAATTGTTCTCATAAATGTAAACAAAACAACATAACTTTTTAAGTATTGCTTTTACAGTGACAAGGAAAAATCATAAGCAAAAATTAAGGGAAGGAAAAAAACATAGCTTTGATTGTTGTTGAGGAAATTTTCAGTTTGATGTCCACTTAAGCAAATAGATAATGATTTAAATTTAACAGATAATAAAACACTGCGCCTTCTTGGGTTAACTCTCACAACAGATCTCAAGTGGAATGTCTATATAGAATCCATAGCTAAATCCGCTGCTAAGAAGTTCGGTTCTCTGTGTAGGGCAAGAAAGTTTTTCCCGGCTGAAACAATCCTGCATATATACAAATCTACCATCCGCTGCTATATCTGGTCGGGTGCTCCTGCTATCCACCTAGGGGTCCTTGACACAATTCAACAGAGAATCTGCAATGTGATCGATCCCGACTTGGCAGCTCGGATACAGTCACTTTCTCACCGGCGCAGTGTTGCTTCCCTGTGTCTCTTTTACAAATGCTTTCACGGCTTCTGCTTTGATGAACTTAGCTCACTGGTGACCTCTATATATGAATTTACTCGATCCACAAGATTAGCAACTAGGTCCCACCTTTTACTGTGAAACCAATAAGATGTAAACGCAAATTCTACTCCAACAGCTTCTTTTCTCGCACTTCCCGCCTGTGGAATTCCCTTTCATTTACTTGCTTCCCCGACAATATAATCTCAACGAATTTTAATGTAAAGTCAATAGTCATCTCCTATCTCACTAACTTGCACCATCTCTCTCCTGCTCTCGTCTCATTTCTGAAATATTCTCACCCCTCTCTTACCTGCTTCCTGACACCTCCTTTATTCTGTTACTCTTTCTCATAACTTTCCTCCTATGTAACCTCCTGCACAACAGTGGCAGTATAATCCCTTGTTTGGGGCAATACGATTATTAAAAAAAAAAAAGATAAAACTTAAAATCAAAGCAAAAAAGTAACACACTGCAAATTGAATTTATCGCTAAAAACTTAAATGTCTACGAATTTTAATAAATTCATAACCCAGATTCCCATTCGTAACCAAGGAAAACATTGTAACCGTAGAGATCCTTGATAAAATTCAAAGTAGAATCAGATGTGTTATTGGTCTTTACCTGGCGTTTGGGCTTCAGTCACTTTCCCACATTTCGATATTTTTTTATTCGGGGAGCCGTGTTCAAATTCCAGTTGAATTCTTTGCATTCACTTACGCGCAAGTACCCTTGAGAAAAGTATTAATACGTTTCTTCCCTCCAGTTATGGGTTAAATAACAACACAGATTGGGTTCTATAGCCTTGGCTGTCAACCAGTCTACCGCAGAAAGTAATGGCAACCTACTGTGGGATAATCTTCTGCCCAGTCAGTCATAAATATAGAATAAAAAAAGAAAATAAATCTAAATACATATCAATTTTCATAAACTATTTTTATTGAATAAATAAAAATATAAAGATGAAAAAAACAAAATATAAACTCGATAAAATGATCTCAATTGGCATAAAGTAGAAAGACTATATTGAACCCATTGCTAGATCGGTTGTTAAAAAAGTCAGTTGACTTTGTCTTGCGAGACAATTTTTCTCTTCAGAATCTATCATACATAACTAAATTTGCCTATATTTAGAATAATTTGATCCGGTGCTCCTATTTACTTTTAGCTTCTTGATAAAATCCAAAAAAGAATCAGTAATATTATCAGTACTGACTTGGCCCATCGGCTTCAGTCACTTTCCTACCGCCGTAAAATTGCCTCCTTGTACGGTTTCTATAAATTCTTTTATGTTTATTGGGGTCATGACGGTAAACTGCATCCGGCAGCAAGGCCTCTGATTGGGAGGTTGTGAGGAGCATGGAATCACCTCTTAATTGCTGTTGTTCTCAGGTCCGCCCTGACCCAGAGTAATAGCAACTATTAGGGGCCCAGCTATGGGTAAATAGTTAACCCCCAAACTGGGGTCAAAACACTATGAAAGTATAGAAATACACTTCTATACAAATATATACATAAAAATAGACATTTATAGAAAAATATACATTTTTGAAAGCAGATGGAAAAAAAATTATTGCCATAATAAATTTTTGAAGGAAAAAAAAATATTGCCAGTAATACATTTTTGAATACAAAACTAAAAGACATATTCAGTTTTCTAAAATAATAAAAATAAATTTTTCATCAAAATCTAACTGAATTAATTTTCTCACTATAACTGAACATTAAAAAACCATTAAAACCCCGCCTTTTTGGCATTAAATAACCCACAGAGGTTGATATGCCGTTAAGCAAAACTCAAACTCGTGGTATTTGTTCGGATAAGCTCTTCGCTCTGGTACCTAGACTTGAGGAATTTAATCGTAGTTCTAGACTGGCGACGAGATCTCATCAGTTTACAGTCGAGTTGGCGATATGTAGCCGTAAGTTGACAGTTCCTTTCTTACGCTTATGGAACACTTTTCCGGCTCTGTGCTTTCCAATCAACGCTAATCTTCAACAATTTAAATCGCTATCTACTGTTTACCTGGTTACTCTTCTATTGTTCTCGCTCCTTAGTAATTTTTCTGTTTTCTAATTTTTTAAAACCATGTGGCAATAAACTGCATCCGGCAGCAAGGACCCTGATGAAAAGGTTGTGAGAAGCATGGAACCACCTCTTAATTACTGTTGTTTCTAGGTTCACCTAAACCGGGGGTGATAGCACCTATTAGGGCCCTGGTCATGGGCAAATAGTTCATCACTAAACCGGGGTCAAAACACTATGAAAGTATAAAAATAGACTGTTATAGTAAAAATTCCGGAAATACATTTTTGAAGAAAAAAATATTTCCAGCAACATATTATTGAAGGAAAACACATAACCAGCAATACATTTTTGAAGGAAAAAAGATATTACCAGTAATAACGTTTTGAGGGATAACAGATTGCCATCAATAACTTTTTGAAGGCAAGAAATATTACTAGCAATAATGTTTTGAAGAAAAAAAAGTAATACTAGCAATACATTTTTGGAAAGAGCAATACATCTGACACTCAACAAAAACCTCTCTTACCACCAGCAATACATCTCTCAACAAAAACCTCTTTTCCAACCAGCAATACATCTCTCAACAAAAACCTCTCTTATTACCAGTAATACATCTCTTAACAAAAATTTCTCTTACTACCAGTAATACATCTCTCAACAAAACCTCTCTTACCATCAGCAATACATCTCTCAACAAAAACCTCTCTTCCAACCAGCAACACATTCTTAACAATGACTTCTCTTACCACCAGCAATATATCTCTCAACAAAAACCTCTTTTCCAGCCAGCAATACATCTCTCAACAAAAACCTCTCTTACTACCAGTAATACATCTCTCAACAAAACCTCTCTTACCATCAGCAATACATCTCTCAACAAAAACCTCTCTTCCAACCAGCAACACATCTCTCAACAAAAACCTCTCTTTCAACCAGCAATACATCTCTCAACAAAAACCTCTCTTTCAACCAGCAATACATCTCTCAACAAAAACCTCTCTTCCAACCAGCAATACATCTCTCAACAAAAACCTCTCTTCCAACCAGCAATACATCTCTCAACAAAAACCTCTCTTCCAACCAGCAATACATCTCTCAACAAAAACCTCTCTTCCAACCAGCAATACATCTCTCAACAAAAACCTCTCTTCCAACCAGCAATACATCTCTCAACAAAAACCTCTCTTCCAACCAGCAATACATCTCTCAACAAAAACCTCTCTTCCAACCAGCAATACATCTCTCAACAAAAACCTCTCTTCCAACCAGCAATACATCTTTCAACAAAAACCTCTCTTCCAACCAGCAACACATCTCTCAACAAAAACCTCTCTTTCAACCAGCAACACATCTCTCAACAAAAACCTCTCTTTCAACCAGCAATACATCTCTCAACAAAAACCTCTCTTCCAACCAGCAATACATCTCTCAACAAAAACCTCTCTTCCAACCAGCAATACATCTCTCAACAAAAACCTCTCTTCCAACCAGCAATACATCTCTCAACAAAAACCTCTCTTCCAACCAGCAATACATCTCTCAACAATAACCTCTCTTCCAACCAGCAATACATCTCTCAACAAAAACCTCTCTTCCAACCAGCAATACATCTCTCAACAAAAACCTCTCTTCCAACCAGCAATACATCTTTCAACAAAAGCCTCTTTTATCAGTAATACATCTGACTCTCAACAATAACCAGTTTACAAAAATACGTCAAAGGTAACTGATCTACAACCTGATTTCTTACAAAGAATACTTATTCTATTCATACAAATCTATTGAAAAAATCTTGTCAGCATTAAATAACTCACCGAGTTTGATGTACCGTAAAAAAAAAAAAAAAAAAAAAATCTGCACCCTGTAACCCCCTTGTGCATTAGTGGCTTTACTGCCTTGTTTGCGGGTGAACTGGATTAAAAAGATGTCTAATCATTCTTGAGTTATATAATGACAGACAACTCCCTCAAAAACAACTTTTATTGAAAGATATTGTCTGATCGTAAATATAAATAACACACATACAAATGAAGATAGTTATTTAATATTTAGCATTCTAAAGCCCAACTTTGTGTTTTTTCTGGTGTCTGTCCACTATCCTACCACCAGTAATGGTGATTCTTCGACACTTCCATCTTGGCTGTATGGAGTGAGTTTGGTTGGTGTGTGTATAATATGTTCACATCAACTACCTGGTTGTTCATTTCACAACCCCCCCCCCCCAAAAAAAAAAACAAAGAAAAAAACAACAAAAAAAAAACACAAACAAACAAACAAAATAAAATAAAAAAAACAAAAGCAATGCTTACCGACTGCCTGATGATTGCGTGCAAACGTATTAAAGATATAGGGGAGCTGGTTAATGTTTTTTGATCCGGCCTTGTGTCATACATAACCAAATTCCTTACAGCTTACAAGTCTTATGCAGAATTATCATCAGAATTATCAGAAGGCTTTCATCAGAAGGTTGATTGTCGTCAGGTTGGAATGAGGGAAATAATGTAAGAATAAAAATATACATTTTTCATATTAAAATAGAAATTTATTAAAAGGAAAGAATAACAGTAATTCGTAGAAATTAATGTTCAATGAGAAAGTTGAGGGTATCAAGCGTTCGTAGAAATATTCTTGTAGTAGGAATTAGTTTAAAAAGTTTATCCGTATTAACTACTTGCGAGATCCGGGTTCGACTTTTTCTTTAAGCACATGGTCAATCCTTTTTCTATTTGAAAAAAAAACCCACGATTTCTCACATCCTTGGGAATTTTTGTAAAAGTGAAGAAGGTTGATTTTAATTCTTAATTCCTATCCACTACAGTATAAAACTAGTGGTAGTGGTTGATCAATGTACACTGGAATGTGATTGTAAAAATCATATATATATATATATATATATATATATATATATATATATATATATATATATATATACTAAATATTACATTTTCGAGTTCTTACTAAAGCGTGCCAAGCACATGCATAACTAAAAGTTTTACGGTGAAAAGCTGATCATTAGATGATTAAAATTTGCCATTTTCAGTGTTCAAATCTAAGTGTAGGGCGTAAGAGGAGTAGCCCGAGGCGGCCATTACCCAGAAAAAAGAACATGAACATTCATTGAATAAAATAAAATCCCCACATAGATTGTATTTATTTATTTATTTACAAAAGTTGTTCATATGCCTTCACTTGCTAATAATCGCTAATACTTTGTTGAGGAGGCTTTCGTGCGCAGAAATATACATTACTAAACAAAACGTCACTTTATTTATTTTTCGGTCAGGCAACATGAGATATTTCATTGCTATGATAACGAAATTCAACAAAACATTTTATGATTTGAAATTTCTTTGAAATTCATAAAATAATAATTGGTCATTTCTGGTGTTCAAATTTATTTTATATATGTTTGGAACATAAGGGAGTAGCGAGAGGGAGCAACTGACCACGAAAACAAAAATATTAATCTTATTTTTTTCTGAACTTTTTTGAAATTTATAAAATTTTTTAAACCTGTTTTTTTTTCATGACATGAAAAAGATAGAACGAAAATTGAATTCATACATTTTCTTTTACAGATCTTCGTTAAGTCAAATCATAATCGTGAAAAAGGTTTTTTTTTTATAACAGTCTGTCTGTGTGACCATTAAATTGTCTTTTTAACGAAAGTGGAATCCGTCGCATTCTTCAGATATGTTTGTACGTTATCCCTCTTTATTTGCTTGGAAAAATCAGAAATACATTTGGACGCCATTATGTTCTCTCTGCACCGCCTTTTATCGAATGACGTCATACTTTCAGTGGTTCAAAATAAGCAAAACAGATTATATGGAAATGAACCATGATTAGAAAAAGTGTTTTATGAACTTGCGTGTAATTATATAAAATAATTAACTTTAATAATAATAATAATAATAATAATATTTTTTTCATATCAGTAATAATTAGTGTTTGTTAGGCGATGTCGACACTTTGACAGAGCACAAAGTGAAATACAAAGTGGAGGAATATCTTGATTTTGACAGAGAACAAGGAACTATTGTGAATTATGAAACGAAATATTTTATTATCAAGATCGTCGCTCTTGGAATAATCAAGAACAGCTTCGCAGAAAGAGTGGAAAGAAAGGCTAAACATTGGAAAAAATTTGAAACATTCAGACGAGAACAGAAATCAGTAAGAATAGTAAAGTGTTTGCTTGAGTCTTCGGAAGACATGATACCAGTATATTTTCAGTGAATATGATACTAGGCACTGCTGTAGTCAAGACTCAAATGATAACAAATCTATCTATCTATCTATCTATCTATCTATCTATCTATCTATCTATCTATCTATTTACTTATCTACACATATACATGCCCAGACATCTAAGCATATATGTAGCAATAACAAAGATTGTTTTAAAAAAAACCCATTCACAATGGTGTTTTTGGAAGATTACTTTTTAAGACAAAGAGTTTTTGCAATTAGAGTTTTCGATATTTTTACAGAATTAATTGTTAAATTTAAAAAATTAAAAGTGACAAATAGAATCAAATGATCCTATCATCTGTTCCTACTCTGAATTTCGTAGTTTCGTCAAATCTTCAGGAGACTTAATTGTTAAATTATGTTTCACAATGAAGTCTCCTGACGAGTGGATGCAACCTCCATGAAATTCATAATAGTATCAAAATAAGTGATTATTTAATTTTCGTTATATCGTTATATAGAAATAAAGTGTGGATGCTGACATTTGGTTTTGAACACGAATCGCCAGATAGCAAACACGGTCTACCTCATTTTGAAGTAATTAGAGGTATCGTGCTGATGGGATCACGTGATAGGTAAAAGCAATATATATATATATATATATATATATATATATATATATATGGGTGTATAATAAGCATTCGGCGATTAACTTTCAGAAGAATTAGTGTCTGACACAGTATTATTCGAAGGCCTAATTATTCTTGTATCTTTGACTTTACAAAGTTACAATTCAAAAGTAGTGTAACAAAAATGGCGACGAGAATTCGTTGAAAAAAGTATCCTACACGTCGTAAAAGGATATTCAGCAATATTTACCACTTCACTAAAGAGATGTCATATTCGCAAGACTACAGAGCGATAACCAGGTGAAATTATTCAAAAAGTTAATGTACAAAATATTCAGCGGAGTGCAACAAAATGGAAGAACGGTAAGCTATCATGATTCAAATGTTGGTGGTACAAGAACAACGGTGACAACAAGAAAACAACAACATGAACAACAAATACAATAACAACTACAACAGACGTTTTTGAATTATTAACAAAAATGACGGAAGAAAAACTTCAGATTTATTCATCAACTCGGTGTTTGGATTTGGTGTTATTCTGAAAACACTCAGAAATCGTTGTAGCATTATTTCATCTGACTCTCTCTGACCTTTTATTGCCCTTTTAAACGTATTGAAAAACCGCTTCGCTTGTCCGTTTGATATTGGGTGATAAGAGGGAGTTGTAGTAAGTTCTGTTTCTAATGATCTATAGAAAGCCTTTTTTTGGATTTTCTTAAAGGGTACTTGTAAGTTATGGGTTAATAAATGTTTTTTATTGCACTATTATTACTAGATAGATGACACATAAGCTGTCTACTCAAGAAAGTAGCAGGCCTATATAGGTAATTGACAAGAAACTCAATCTTGTACAGGACATTGAAATGAATACACTATATTAGTCATCGCTAGTTTAGAGTTGATAGGTTTATTTTTATTAAAAATAACAAGGTTTGCTGTCTTCTATTTTCTATAATATATTATAAATTTTACATGTTTTTGAGGAATTACGGCAGAAATATGTTATTTAATAATTTTCCGTATAGAAATTTCGTATGTGCATTTCGCTGCAATAAAATATGTTAATGTTTTCTTGTGTGTTATTTTTAATGCTAGTGTCATGTATATTTTGTAAGAATAATTTCATTTCCAGTATAATAAAAATGGAGAAATGTTTGTTTGTGTGTTGTGTCGTTCTGGCATACCGAAAAAAATTTTTTTTCTAAAGAATAAAAACGAAGAAAAATTATTTTTCTGAGAATCTTTATTCATTTATCTAGCGAATAAACATTTTTAATTTTTATTACTGGAATATGGACATATTAAGATGGAATTTAAAAATAATTAAAGTAGTTTTTCATATGTAATTTTATGTTTATTCGCTAGATAAATGAATAAAGATTCTCATAAAAATAATTTTTATTCATTTTTATTCTTTAGAAAAAATATTTTTTCGGTACGCCAGAACGAGATTTCATTTTTATTATACTGGAATATGGACATATTAAGAAGGAATTTAAAAATAATTATAGTAGTTTTTGTATCTAATTTCATGTCTATTCGCTAGATGAATGTATATTGTACAAACATACTTGTAAAAATAAATTTTATTTATTTTTTCCTGTAGAAAAAAAATAAAATTTGGGTACATCACATGATACCTAACAAATTTTGACGTACCAAAATGGCGGACTGAAATTTGGCGTACCGTCGTACCGGCGTACCAAAAAAGTATCACCCCATACTAACCTCATAAAAATTCGAGCAGCGCGGTAAAAAAGATGTGCAGTATGCAATATAATAATGGAACTGAAGCACTTCAAGTTGGAAAACACATCTACATTCGAAATAAAAACAAATCTGAGTTGTAACTCTAAAAACGTAATTTATGCTTCAAATGCGCAAAAATATACGTGGGGGCGACACAAGGCCTGAATAAAAGAGTAACCTTGCACAGAAATAACATTAAACTAGCCAATAACAGGAAATTGTACGTTTCCCAACGTTTACACGAATGTAGCGGAGGTAAATTCAGAGTAATGTCTATCTATTAACATGCTGATTATGACACGCTTATGATGCAGGAAGAAATATTTCTTAAAAATACAAGCCTTCCATCAACAAAACAACATGAAAAACCTAAAGCATACACAGAAGCACACTAAATTCAAACGCGTTAAAAAACAAAAATTCGTGAACCGTTGCAAAATATAGTATTTCAAAAACGAACTAGATGACCCGTACGGTAGAATTGAATCAAAATCACTGAAAACAATTTTGATGCATAAAGACGAAATCAAAGTTTGCAAGTCAGTGTAAAAAATATTGGGTCAACGAAAGATGACTGACTTCCGAAAGGGAAGAGATTCAACGTGTGAGTGTGAAAAAAACAAAACACGAAAACAAAAAACAGAAACAAAACAACAAGCAAACACGCATGTATATGAACTTTCTGACCTGCTCACCAACCACTTATCTATCTATCTATCTATCTATCTATCTATCTATCTATCTATCTATCTATCTATCCACACACACACACACACACACACACGATATTTTGGCCTTCAGAAAAACGAACGAATCTAGATATATAAATTCACAAGTTTATTCGCCTGAAGAGAGTCAACTTTAGACTCGAAACACGTGTAGCGACACAAATACCATTATGGACACTTAATATATCATACAAAATGCAAGTAATAATAATAATAATAATAATAATAATAATAATAATACACTTTAAACAAAACATTCACATTTTCTCGCACTTTTCTTATATATATATATATTTCTACAAACGTTATACAAGTTTATTTCCCGCTTGTAGCCTCGCGTTATTTTTCTGTTTAATGATCCAACGTAAAACAAGTAAGTACCACCACGAACTACCTAAAAAAAGCACAAAAAGTAATAGTGAACAATTTAGATGTTTTCTTTGAAGTTCAAGTTTAGTTTTATTCAACAGATAATAGCCTAAAGCTAATCAATATGAAAAGAAAAAGTTTTGCCCGTAGATAATGTTTTTAGATATTTTTAAAACATTGGCACGTTTAAAACACCAAGCCACCATTTTAGCCGAAAAAAACGTCAACAAAATTTTTAAAAAATATCTTAAAACTTGAGATGTGTTTCAAAGTAAATTAGAAAATTTAACGATTAATGTTGTTGCGTTGAGGTAAATGATACACAGAGAAAAATGAGTGTTTATTTATTCAGCACAGAATCCGGTGCTTACAGAGAAAATACAGAACAATAATTACAAGACAAAACTTACGCGCAAAAGAAAGGAGGGTCTGAATGGTGAATAGTCGAGGAAGTAAATCAGTCCGAATATTAATCTGTTTCTTCTTCTTCTTCTTCTTCTTCTTCTTCTTCTTCTTCTTCTATGTGCCCTGTCCCTTCAGGGCGTAGGCGATCATGGATCTCCACGTCTCCCTATCCCTTGTGGCTCTTAGTATGTTTGTTCCTGTTGCTCCTGGCACTCCTCGTTCCGTCATCCACCTGATCAGACCCTGCAAATATGTTATCCGCTGCCTTCCTCTGTCTCTCCTTCCTTCTATCTGTCCAGTCAGTATCAGGTTCTCCAGGCTCTCCTTCCTCATTGCATGTCCCAGGAACTTCAGTTGTCTCTTCCTGATGCTCAGCATCAATTTCCTTTTTGTTGCCATTCTTTCTAACACTTCGTCGTTGCTTGTATGCTCAGTTCACGATATCCGTAGCATCCTTCTGTAGAACCACATTTCGGCCGCTTCCAGTTTTGTCCTCATTTTTGATGATATTGTCCAGCATTCACAGCCGTATTGAAGAACTGACATCACGTAGCAGTCTAGCACTCTTTTCTTCGTTTCTATTGAGATTTTCCTGTGTGTTAGTATTTTGCTCATCTTCTGGAACGCGTCCTTTGCCATGCCAATTCGCCTTCGGATCTGTTTGTTCAACTTATTAAAACTACGCTTTAAATACATACTCGTAGATTCTATGGGCCAGTGCATCGGTTAGAGTGGTGAAGGTGTGCTGGCTATTCTACAACAATTAATTTACACGATTTCTCACAGGTAATGCTTATTTTTTTTTTACACAATTTTAAAGAGGTCATCGTTTACAAATAGTTTCTACTGTTATCTTTGAACCTTCAAAATCATGCGAAATTTTACTAAATTTAGAACAATGAATAATTCTATTCTTTATATTACATGGGAGGAGTAATGACAAATTTAAGCTTACGGCATATCACGTTTAATACACCGGTTTTCGTTCGATCACCGAAGTTAAACAACATAAGCCTGGTCAGTACCTAGATGAGTGACCGCTTGGGAATACCAGGCGCTGTGAGCGTTCAGTGACGGATGTGCGTTGTGGTGCAGTGGATGTCGGCTTGGAAAGAGAAATCGGTGAACCGAGTTCGAATTCTAGTTGAGTACCCTGCATTCACTTAAGCACTGGTACCCTGGGAAAGGTATTAATCCATCACTTCCCTCCAGTTATGGGTTAAATTACAGGATGAAGCCTGGAGGCAACCCATCTAGTGTTGGTGTCACAATAAAAACACCCTTGGTAGCCCTGGCGAAGCATCAAGCATTCACCTATTTGACAAGATTATGAATTTCGCTATATACTGCGCCAGGGTTCCAAATGCACAGGGGATACTGGAGGGGTGTAGTGAGTTCTATCTCGGCTATTGTCGCAGGACGACGACGAATGAATAATTTATAAAAATCGAGTGAAATGGTACTTTAATGAAAGTTTAATTAATTGCTTTTATCTTTTGATTGTATTCTCATCTGTTTTACGTCATAACATAACTAACCAATGTGTTTTTTAAACCTATCCTGAATCAAAGAATTATTGAATATATCATATTATAACGCCTCCGATAGAGGCGAGTCGTCAAGGGAGGTAATCTACAATTTTTACTATTTGTAGAAAAATAATCCGTTGCAAAAATTAAAAAAAAATCTATTAAGCAAGGTTATCCACTTCAAAATGATGTTAAATTTCACATTTTTTAAAATTATTCTAACATGTCTTTATTTAATTTTTTTAAAAAACAAAACAAAACAAAACAAAGAAACAAACTTGTGTTATGAACAGCAACGGTAGAAATTTAAAAAATTGCACCGAAAAAAATAGATTAAAAGTGAAATGTTTTTAAAATAAATAAATATCTATTTAATTTATTTTTTCATGAAAAAGGTTTTATTAAACTGTAGGGGCCTCGGCGATGCTTGGTTAATTAGCCTTGTGTCAAACACGTCCGAAGTCCCCACAATTTAAATATCAGAAAGTTGAAATGTGAAATATGAAAGGATAAAATACCTCGTATGTATATTAACGCAAATATTTATTTACAGAATGAAAAAAAGTGTAAGAAGGAAAATATAAGTGAAATTCGTTAACGAACACGATAATACATTTGTGAAAAAATAATGTTCATTGAGAAAATGCGTGTTGTTTTGTAGTAAGATTGTTCGTAGAGGAATGTAGGTATTTAAAATGTCCGCAGAAGTTTAGCTCATGGATTGTAAAGACTTTGTTTCTTTTTTCTTTTTTAGTAGGTCGGGACAGGTTGAGAGAAGGAAAAGGCAAAACAAATAAAGGAGTGGTCTTTTAAACGTGTGTTTCGTTCTGTGTTGTCCTCTTTAGCGGCATAGTATGAAAAATGAAGAAGAGGGCGTTGAAAGTGAAGGCGAATGAAACTGTGACATACCCTGTACCTGGGTTGGCGTGGAGTGGAAAAGATGAAAAGAAAGTTGGCCGCAAAGGCGAGTCAGTTTCAGGTTTCTTTCTTACATAGAGGCTAACCGCTTCACTTGATTGACTGTCTGTGACCGGTTAGAGGCCATTTTTAAATATTGAATCCAGTCACATAGATTGGCTCCGGCGAGGAATTTTTTTCTTTAGCTGTGGAAAAAACCGTTTCTCTGACGTATTTTGAATTTTGCAATTTGATGACCAGTCAGGATCCAGAATATAATTTTTCACACTGACTTGTGAAAAAGTCGTTTGGATCCTTTCTTGCCGGTGTGCAATTTATTTTGTGTGTTTTAGTTGTTTGACGGATTATATAGGATTTGTATCCTATAAAACTAAGCAAACACCAACTTTCAAAAACATGTTTTTGGAATTTTATTGGGTTATTCTTTTTAAGGTTCGGGACAACGTTTTCTTATATTCAGTCTTGATATTGCATAAGTCTTTTAGTGAAATAAAATCTTATTTATAAAGTGTGTTCCGTTAAGACGGATCGAAGTTAGCTGGACGCTGGAAAAACTTAACAAAAAGTTAATAAATCACCTTTGTCGGCTGTATTCAATGAAAGATATTTGCGTTTGAGTTTTGTTTAATGGTATTTCAACTTCTGTGGATTATTTAATACCAAAAAGGGGTTTTAAGGGTTTTTTTTTCATGTTCGGTTAGAGTGAGAAGATTGATTTAGTCAGATTTTAATGGAAATCTTTTGGTTTTTATTCCCTTTTATTTTAGAAAACCGAAAATGTCTACTAGTTTTGTATTGAAAAATGTTTTGCTGATAATATTTTTTTCCTTCAAAAACTTGTTATGGTCATAATTTTTTCTTTAAAAATGTGTTGTTGGTAATATTTTTCCTTCAAAAGTCTATTTTTATGTATATATTTCTATAAAAGTGTACTTTGACCCCAGTTTTGTCGGCGGTGGTTAACTATTTGCCCATAGCTGGGACCCTAACAGGTGCTACCACTCCGGGTCAGGGTGGACCTGAGAACAACAGCAATTAAGAGGTGGTTCCATGCTCCTCACAACCACTCAATCAGAGGCCTTGCTGCCGGATGCAGTTTACCGTCATGCCCAGGACCGAAAGATATTTGAAAGAAAATTGCTGAACAGGTACTAATGGAGGCATATTCCACAGTTAGATATTTACTTTAGAAAATTTTCAATACAAATGTAGAACATAAATATATGGTATGGTATTATTATAATAACGGTATACTGTAATTTAATAGCTATGAAGTTTCGGCAGTAAAATGGGGTTAATTTGTTGTGTAATATGAAGATAAGGAGATGTAAAAAATAAATAAATAAACAAAAATGAAGAAACAAAAACAAGGTCAGCAAATGAGATGAATTAAGTGGAGTGGGAGGTAATAACACCTCAAAGAATCAAATCACCCACCCATTAAACAAAGAATCAAATCACCCACCCATTAAACAAAGAATCAAATCACCCACCCATTAAACAAAGAATCAAATCACCCACCCATTAAACAAAGAATCAAATCACCCACCCATTAAACAAATAACTGATTCAGTTGAACACAGAATTAACAATAATTCCTCGACTGAAGAGATTTTCTATTAGCATAATCATTACTATAATCTATCTAAACTTATTTATATATGGAACTTTGTGTGTCCGTTACCTATAGACTCAGAAACGGCTGAACCGATTTTCTTGAAAATTTACATAGTTGTACTATAAGCGTCTGCGAGTGTTCTTAGCTCGGTTTTGTGTCGAGGTACTCCCGATAAATATCGAAAATCGATATTCGAAAAAATCGAGTTATAGAAGGAATGGTCTGATTTTGATCAAATTTCATACACTCATAGACAAAGACATAAGAAACGATATTCAGAAGTTTCAAGGTTGCAGTTCTTACAGTAGTGCAGAAAATCGATAATATATATATATATATGTATATATAAAAGTGAAAGATGTTTGTGTGTGTGTATGTTTATCTGCCGGTATGTCTGTATTTTTTCAGCCTTTTTATTTTAGTTTTTTCTTAGAGTTTGGCTCTAAGTAGGTATAATTGTAGTTCTTAGTCTCAGCCATGATACCATTTACTCAGAGGACTTATTTAGCCTTCAAAATTCAGTTTACGACGAAAAACACTTATTTGATATCGATACCAGGAAATCAAAATTTGACTTATATCAATTTCATTTTTCTTTCAGTCTACGGTTTTGCTTTAACTGGAAACAACTATTGCTTTTTAGTCTTTCGTGTCAACGTCCAAACAGTCTGAGCTCCAGGACCATGGATTAGTTTTAAAGCTTTCATTACACCCGAGCAACGCCGGGCTATACTGCTAGTACAACCTTAAAATACAGTGGCTATAATTGCAAGGATATTAAATATCATAAACAGTTTAATCTAAATACCAAACATAATCGAAGTAGGAAAATAATTTGGTATGCACTACCATTTAACCAAGTGGTTAGTACCAAGTTAGGCAATAAATTCCTTAATCTAGTTAAAAAACACTTCCCAACTAATAATTCACTTAGAAAAAAAAATTAATGAATATTCACCGAAACTTAGTTATAGCTGCAACGATAATCTCAATATGATAATAAAAATACAATAATAAAAATTTAAAACAACATTATAATTTTGATTATAATTAACATACCATACATAATGATAATAACACAATTTTCTTTCTATTGATGTTGCTTGTACAGATGATTTACTTTTAAATACAGAGTTTTAGAATATATATATATATATATATATATATATATATATATATATATATATATCGTATTTAATTGGGATAGTGTATAACACCAAGCCAAGATTGTTTCTTCATTGCCTTTAATGATAAACTGTATTTTGGTAAGGGGGTATATTATTGTAAAATGTATATAAAAAGTTGATAATTACAAAGAATTTGTCATTTTATCTGAGCAGATTCGTGAGGACACCGTTATGTCCACTCACTGATCAGGGTTATGTTTTGTTAGGTTCCGTTTTTTTTAAGTGCGTGGAAATAGAGCAAACCAGGCCTGACAATTAAGAACATTATAACGGTGTTCTCACGAAACTTCGATGTCGGTATGAATCTGCTCATTTAGAGAGACAATCTCGTTGTGCTTTATATATATATATATATATATATATATATATATATATATATATATAATGGTTGCTTATGGAAGTGTATTCCACAGTAAGATATTTAAATTGCAAGGTTATTGAATATCATTAATAAATTAATCATAATACCAAACATAATTAATATAGTAACAGAATTTAGTACACGCCACCGTTTAACCAAATGTCTAATATCAAGTTAGGCCGTAAATTCCTTAATCTAGTTCAAAAACACTTCCCAGTTAATAATACACTGAAACTTAGTTATAGCTGTACCGATAATCTTGATATAATAATAAAAAAACACAATAATAGAATTCTAAAACAACATTATAATACTAATTATAATACACTCACCCTAAATAATGATAATAACTCAAGTTCCTGTAAGGGTCATAATCCTAACATATGTCCTATGCAAAATAAATGCCCTACAGATTCCATTGTATACCAAACTACTATCACTACCAAGCAAAATCATAATATTACCACTCTTTATATCGGATGTACTAAGAATAATTTTAAGTCTCGATTTTACCAGCATAACTTATCTTTCAATAATAAATCATATAGAAATTCTACTTCCCTCTCTAAATACTACTAGCAATTGAAAGATGCAAATAAAACTCCCACAGTTAAATGGAAAATATGAACTAAAGCTAGAACATGTAAATCTTTACATGAAATATGTTTCCTTTGCTTATACGAAAAAAATCCATGTAATGAAATCCCACAAAACTGACTTATTAAACCAACGTATTGAAATAACTAATTTCTGCAATCATATCATGTTTCTTATTCAAAAATATATTTGAAATTATCTCAAATTTATTTCAATGTTTTCACTATTTACTCATTTTATTACTTAAAAAATTTAGCATATTGAACTGGAAATTTTTTAATTAATATTATTATTTTATTTTCTCTATTTGTACGCATGAAATAATCCACTTATAACTTTTTAAAATATTAGCTCATTGAATTGAAAATTTTTTTCATTACTATTATTATTTTATTTGTATTTATGAACAAATCCCCTTATAACTTATGGCTATTTGTTTAAATTATTATTTCATTTGTATTTATGATAATTCTGTTATAATTTAAAGGAATAGGTATTGAACTGTTAATGCTTTAATTACTATTATTATTTTATTTATGAATAAATCTCCTTATAACTTAAAATTTTAGATTACCAAACTGGCTATTTGTTTAAATTACTATTATTATTTTATTTGTACTCATAAACAAATCCACTTAAGAATATGTTTTAATATCTCAGTTAATTATTTTTATCTTTCTGTTGGTTTTGATTATTTCTGTTTTTTTTCTTTTATCTTTTCCAACGTTTGAACACGTTTTCTCTCTTGTTTTTCCCTTTGTTTCTTTTATTTATTCTTTCTGCTTTATTGTTTTCTTTTCTGGTTTAAAATATGACAAGTCTTGATTTCCGTGGCGAAACATTCGCTACACTACAATCTAGGAAATCGTAAGCACACCATTCATTGATATTTCAATGAGTCAGTTTTTAGGAATTTTATTTTGCAAAAGCAATTAAAAAATGCTTTCTGGAAACGTCCCTCTCCACTTAATTCATCTCAATGGCTGACCTTGTTTTTATTTCTTCATTTTATTTATTTATTTTGAAAAATCTCCTTATGTATACATTACAAAACAAATTAACCATATTTTACTGCTAGATGGTTCTATTTTAACGCCGAAACTTTATAGCTTTAAGTTGCAGTATGCAATAATCTATATAATATTTCTGCTTGTTCCTTCCTTCGTTAGTTAGTAAGTTAGTTGCTTAGTTCCTCCGTCAGTTACACACTTACTCTCTACACGAGCTTTTCCCTCCCCTCTATCTTTTTACTCTCCTCAGCCTTTCTCTCATCTTTGCCAAACGGAAGGGTAGTAAAGAGTAAGAGAGTAGGAGGAGAGTGCTTATAGCATTACCGTATCAGTAGCAGCTTAAGCTGGTGGTTGTAGCAGTAATTTTGTGTGTATATGTGTATGTACTATAAAACATAGTAAAAATAGGTAGATTTGTTGTTGTATCCCGTGACCCAATAACGAAATCTTTGGCCTTTACACCTTTGGCCATTACTCAGTTGGTCTTTTCTGTTTACAATGGACACAGGAGCCATGATTTTTCAGTAATAAAAAAAAACAAAACATTTTCTCTTTTAAAATCTTTCACAAAATAGCGTACAATATTTTGGTTATGGTTTGTGCATACTCCGCTTAATATAAGATTACAGTAAAATAGCTTCTACGGACATTACTTTTATAGGTATTTTAATAAAAAACACTTTGTGTTATCGTTATTTCATTATCCAATACTTTCATGTTTGAGAACGTTATTATCATTTGTAATATGACAATGTGGAATTTTTCCAGGAAATCATAATTATCCTTCCGTGGAAATTCCACGGGTACCGCTAATAATAATAATAATAATAATAATAATAATAATAATAATAATAATAATAATAATTGTCTTATTGTCTTATAATAATTGTCTTATTAAGTACAGCCCACACACTAAGGAAAACTTTATCTATGTAATGCTGGGGATGATAGGGAAGATAGAAAAACATGAAATGGAGCCATAACAACACGCCACTACCTGCCTTAGGTCTCCCCGCAGACTTGGTTGGTAGTGAGACCAAAGCAGAAATCGAAATATGATGAAAAATGACATAATAATAATAATTACCATATATATATATATATATATATATATATGTGTGTGTGTGTGTGTGTGTGTGTGTGTGTATGTGTGTGTGTATCCGTCTACGAAACTATAACGTCGAGATGATGAGAACTTTTATATTTGAATAAATTCTCTCTCTCTCCCTTGCTCTCTCTCTCTCACACGCACACGCACGCTCGCACGCACAAAAACACACACAAAAAATCTCTAAGGTGGAACAGGTTATTGAGTGATAGGAACGAACAATGGTTAAAAAAAAGTATTTAAAAAAATAAATTAAAAATAATTTGATCTTTTCTCTTAATAATAACATAAACATTTTGACGATAAAACTTTTTTTTTCGGTGAATGAGTAGAGGTACTTAAGTTATATTGTTTGTACTGTTGTCTTTATCTTTGATGCCATATTCACGATGTTTCAGCCGTTATACACTTTGGCTTTCTTTAGGTGTCCTCAAGGAGACATGGCCCAGGGAATAAAAAAATTGGTTGGATCCAGAAGACTTGACTCAAAGAGTTATGAGTTCACTACCTGGCTACAGGTAAACAAAAATCTTCGAGAGTTGAGGTAAAGAGAGATAAGTGATAACGAGACCCTGGAAGAAGCCTGGCTTGTGGAACTAGAACAATCTACCCCGGTAAACAAACTAAAGATTTCAGTTTAAAATTCTAATAAACCGAAGTAGGTAAAAAAGATAATCGAGTAAAGTTAATCTGCAAAAAATAAATAAGTAAAACTAATTTAAGGCATCTCAGTTAAGTTTTCAGACATTTAAAAACTTTATCACGGTTAGTGTATAAGCGATCCGTCATTTTAATTGTAAAATGATGACAGGAAATTTGTATATAAAAAATGATACATATGATATCATAAAAATCTCTTAAAAATTAAATAACTGTCATGGATATTTGTTTCAAAGAAAATTTGTAAAATTAAGGATTAACAAAATAGAATTTTGGAAAAATATTACTTATTTTTCGTTTAAAATATAGTCAAATACACATCTGTATACAACTATAGGATACAAGTCCTATATCATTCATCAACCAGCTAAAACACACAAAGTAAAATTGCACACCCAAACGACTAAAAGCATTTTGGAAAACCCCAACTATAACAAACAAAGTAAAATTGCACATCCGCAGAAGTGGATTAAAACGACTAAAAACATTTTGGATAAATCCAGACCAAGAAAAATTCACAAGTCATTGTGAAAAGCAAAATTCTGGATCCTGACTGGATACGAAAAACAGAAAATTTATATGCGATGTTTTGTCGCACCTAGAAGGAAAATGCCTGCTGGAGCCGGCAACATGAGACACTTCACTGTTTAAACCACCTCGGTGACCGGTCAAAATCAGTCCGACATGGGAGCGGTTAGCTGACGGACCTCGTGGCAATGTAACAAAAGAAATTTCAAGAAGCCTTCCCGGACGTAGGGCGCGTTACAGATTCATTCGTCTTTTTCTTCTAATTTTCCTTTTCTTCATGTTTGTTTAACGCCGCCAAAGAGAATAACAACAACAACAACAACAAAACACTCTAAGTACAATTTCTTTAATTGTTTACCTTCTTTCTTATCCTGTCGCCAACCTACCCAAAAGAGAAAGAAACATAAGACTTTAAATTCTGCTACTACACAACCATAAACTCTAAACTTCTGTGGACATTTTAAATACTTATATTTCTCTTTCAACGATTTTAACTACAAAACTACGTGCATTTTCTCTATGAACATCTTTCTCACAAATATGTTATAGTGTTCAGTTAACAAATTTCACTTACATTTGTCTTCTAACACATTTGTCATTCTGTTAATAAATCCTTATTTTAATGTAGACACGAAATATTTTATCCTTTCACATTTCAACATCCAACCTTCAACATTCTGATATTTAAATTGTGGGGACGTGTTTGGCACAAGGCCAATTTACCACGCATTACCGAGGCCCCTACACATATATCCCCTATACATATATCCCGAATGTTCAATTGCGCGCAGAGGCTTTTTAGTCCCCGGCACGAGGATTGGGACTGGCATTCCCTGTTCCCACCCCAAACAAAATGGCAAGATTGTCTCGCTAGAATCATTACAGCTGAGAAGTGAATTCGATCCTCACTGAGTACCCCATACTTCTGGCCTTGTGCCACATCTAAGTGGCGCTTAGAAAATCACGTATACTTAGTTTGTATTCTTTTGGACAGATCCATTGTTCACAAAGGTTTGTCGCAATCAGTTACAGGGAATGTTTAAATAACACTAGCAGTACAGCCCGGCGTTGCTCGGGTGTAATGAAAGCTTTAAAACTAATCCATGGTCTTGGAGCTCAGAAGTTTTGGACGTTGGCAAGAAAGACTAAAAAGCAATAGCTGCTTCCAGTCAATGCGAAATCGTAGATTGGAAGAAAGATGAATGAATGTAAGTCAAATTTTGATTTCCGGTATCGATGGCAAATAAGTTTTTGGTAGCAAACTAAATTTTGAAGGGTAAATAAGGATAAACTAACCTAAGTAAGTCCATGAAAAACTTGTACCCATTAAGAGTAAAATTGGAGAAAATGAGCCATATTGATGGCTGAATATCGGTTTTTGATCAGATTCGATAAAATATTGGGGGTATCGATTTCCGATATCGGGGAAAATGAGTCGTCTGAGAAGATCTACTAATGTTTGAGACTAAAAACTATAATTTTGCCAAGTTAGATAAAATTTTGTAGCAAGAACCACGATAAAAGCGATGAAATTCTGATCTTGATCAAACCTGATCTGATATCGGGGTATCGATTTCCGATATCGGGCGGAAATCGTAATAAATAAACAGCCCATGACCTGACCGGAAACCTAAAGAATATTTGTGTGAAGTTTGATAAGAATCGAATAAAAATTGTAGATTTGTATAAAGAACATACATACAGACAAACATATAGACAAGCACACACACAAACATCTTGCCTTTTATATATAGAGAATTCAAAACTAAGTGGCAAAAGTAAGTTTATGAAGTTTCTTTTTTGAAAAATAATAACAACCAATATGATTCTATATTATTCAAATACAAAAATTCATTTTGAAACTAAAATTAAAAACTATTTTATTTTTTTTTATATTTCATTTTAGGTGTATTTGCTAAATGAAAACAAAAATAATATTCTCCATCAGAAGTGCCCCTTCCCTGGAATGCCCCGACTCGGGGCCACCGTCCCATCCCCCACTTTTTAAATTACTACAAATGTCGTAAAGTTCATAGTTCAAAAAGTACGATGTGCTCCCGCAACCCTAATAAAAATGCCTTAAATTTAACAACATACGAAAAATCAAATTACCAGTATACAAAAACAGATTCTTTTTTGTTTAAAGATAATTATTTTTAACCTTTTATAACCAATAATTTGGAATAGATTTTTTTTTATTCTATAAGCCTTTATTAAATGAAATAAATTTTCTTTCAATATTAACAGGTATAATGTTCAAAGGAGGTAATTCATAATTGTTGAATTTATAGGATACAAATCCTATATCATCCAACAGTTAACTAAAACACACAAAGTAAAAGTGCACGCCCGCAAAATCGGATCCAGACGAGTAAAAGCATTTTGGAAAAACCCAGACCAAGTCAAATTTCACAAGTCAGTGTGGAAAATAAATTTTGGATCCTGATTGGATAGGAAATCAAAAATTGGTATATGATGTCAGTTAAATGTTTTTCACACCTAAAAAAAAATGCCTGCTGGAGCCGGTGACCTGATAAACTTCACTACTTAAACCACGTTAGGTGGCCGGTCAACGTGAGTCCAGCATGGGAGCGGTTAGCTGAAGGACCTTGTCACAGATTCATTCGGACTTTTCTTCCAATTTTCATATTCTTCCTTTTCACTCCACGCCGCCAAAACAACAACAACAACAACAACAACAACAACAACAACAACAACAACAACAACAACAGGATACTCTAAGTGCAATTGCTTTATTTGTTTTACCTTCTTTCTCACCCTGTCCCTAACCTACCGAAAAGGGGAAGGAAGATAAGACTTTGCATACTGCTACTCTCAGTATACCCCAGGGACACTTAGCTCCTTACTACTATCGACCATGAACTCTTAATTTCTGTGGGTATTTTAAATACCTACATTTCCTTTTGAACAATTTTAACTACAAAATTGCATGCATTTTCTCAATAAACATTTTTCTTCTCACAAATATGTTATAGCGTTTAGTTAACGAAATTTCACCTATATGTCTTCGTACAATTTTGTCATTCTGTTAATAAATCTTCACTTTAATTTACAAACGAAACATTTTATCCATGTTAGTATCATTTCAACCTTCTGATATTTAAATTATGGGGATTTCGGTCGTGTTTAGCACAAGGCCAATTTACCAGGCATTACCGAGACCCCTACAAATTATTATATATTTTATCTTAAGCGCAAAAAAATCATGTAAAAATTGTAAAAATAAATAAATAAAATAATCTTTAAAAACATTTCTGATGTGAAAATGGATGTAAAGGTTACATTTTTCGATATTTCAGACATTCTATTATTCAATAAATTATTTTTTTCTTCCACAACTGGAAAATTTTGAAAAGTGTTCTTTAAAATTACGAGTATTTCTTTTCTTTTTTTTTCTTTTTTTAGAAATAAACACTTATTGTCGCTGTTTTTTCTTTTCAAATCTGAATGAAAATAATGTCTTTTATTAAATTATACAAGCACCTTCCCCTCAGAAAATGTTTTTTTTGTCTTTTATTGAATTATTTTTACAAGATTTCAGGACAAATTTTCAAGATTTTCTAACTTAATATTGCATAATTTTTGCTGTAAATATTTTTATGCGTTTTTTTCTGTATAAATTAAAAAATATTTTTCATCCAGCCCAAATTTTAAACGCGTTCACGACTTATCGAAATGGGAGTTGTAAATGACCAAAATATTTCTACAAAGTTTTCCAATAACCTTTACTGTATGAAAAATTTTCATTAATGAACAAGCACTGAAAATCTCATTTAAATAGAATAATTTCTTGTGCACTGGTACAATTTTACAAACGGGAGATATATTTTTGCTTTCATTTAGGAAAAACACGTGTGTACATTCAATCAGTTAAGTGCCATACGTGATACACGCTTGGGTGATCATGTCTCGAAAGAGACATGACTGACTCGGTAGAAGATGTTTCCGCAGTAGGTAGCAATCACTTTCTGCGGTAGACTGATTGCTAACTAAAGCTATAGAACCTATTCTTTCCTGATAAATACCTTTATTGGTTCTTTGTAGAATTTTGCGACGTTGAATATTAAACGAGAAATATATGATTTTTTTTCGACCAAAGCAAGATAATTTCTTATAGCAATTGAGATGATAAAAACACATATGCGAAACGACCACACCCATTTTAAGCGGAAAAGCCAAAAGAACGATAATTTAAATTTAACTGGTGGGTTGAAACACGCCCCTCAGACGCTGATGGAAAGCACTTACTAAGAAAAGAAAAAGACGAGGTTGATCAGACGATCAACGAAAAAGCGCTCCGTTGGATTTTGGGGGAAAGTCTGAAGAACGTTCCGTGCATCTCCAACAATAGTGAGAGAAACTCTCACTGGAAAGAGAGACGTGGTTGATCTGGTGGCTAAAAGAAGAACCACTTATTGGTTATTTGAAAATACTAAGTGTACCCAAAGTGCGTCACAAAAGGCTCCTGTATATGATATCGATAAGTTGTAAAACAGATTCTGACTTTTTCTTAGCTGTTATTTCCTAGAACCTTGAATAAGTTTTTGCTGTTTTTCAACAGATAGCATTCCCAGAACCGCGTACGTATAGTTTCAGATGGAAGTACTGTAAGCAAGATTGAAATTCAGTATATGTCACTTCGCCGAAGTGTAAACAATTCTGTTTTTTTATAGCATTAAACATGTCGGATTTCGTTCCAAAGAAAATACATTTGTGGGGAATTTTACTGCACTACTTTATTAAAAGAAATCTGTAGCTAATGCACACAGAACTCTTGTTGAGACTTATGGAGAGCATGATCTTTTGAATAAAAGAACAAGCAGTGATTGGTTTAGACGTTTTTTAAAGTAATGATTTTGATGTTGAAGATACAGAACACTCTGGCGTACCGAAAAAGTTTGAAGATGAAGAATTTGAGGTATTAATTTATGAAGGCGCAAGCTGAACTCGCAGAATCATTAGGATTTGATCAAACAACAGTTTCGGAACGTTTAAAAGCATCAGGGAAGATTCAGAACCAAGGGCATTGTTTTTACAAGTGGACCCATGTATTTACCGAGTGCAATAACAATATAGCCCACAAGAGAAGAAATACGAAACAATTATATTTACATGCATACAGATAGCTAGCGCACATAAAGGAAAACAATTATGACATGAGCGATTGTATGCATGTATCTCTGCGCATGCGCGTACGTGTAAATGCGCCGAGTTGTTGAACGAAAGGCGGCCTGTCAGATGCGTGTCTCTCCGCTGAAAAACAGAACAACCTCTTGCACACACACACACACACACACACACACACACACACACACACACACACACACACACACACATATATATATATATATAGTCATCCGCAGACAGATCTGTTTCGCTGCATCACAGCTCATCAGTACGGTTAGACTCCGATTTCTTTTTAACCCAGGATTGAAACCTGACCGAGTCGGCGATTCTATCTCTTAGCTATGGGCGCTTGGTAGAAGGAGGCAAACTTTTTAGCGTGTATATTATCATTATAAACCCCCAATAGCTGAGAGTGTTCTAATTCATTACTGAATGAACGATGCGTAAATGCTAGAGTAGCTATATATATAGTCATCTGCAGACAGAACTGTTTCGCTGTATCACAGCTCATCAGTACGGTTAGACTCCGATTGCTTTTAACTCAGGATTGAAACCTGACCGAATTGGCGTCAGTCGGCGATTCTACCTCTAGGCTATGGGCGCTCGGTAGAAGAAAGCAGACTTTTTAGCGTGTATATTATCATTATGCACGCCCATTAGCCAGAGTGCTCTAATTCATTACTGAATGAGCAATGCGTACATGCCAGAGTAGCTACTGTTTTTCAAATATGAGTGGACCCCTGACGTCTAAAATAGCAGCAACACATATATATATATATATATATATATATATATATATATAAACACACACACATATATATGTGTGTATGTGCGTGTGTATGTGTATGTGTGTATGTGTGTGCGTGTGTACAAATAAATGCACAACGGTCTTTATTATAATAGAGATGATATATGTATCTTTTCTTCACTACTAAGCGACATAATTATTGCAAAAACGTAACATAATTAGGCACTGGGAATTAGCAAAATCGCAAAATCGCAAGAGTTTTACAACTAGTATTAAATTTTAATCTTCTTTCTTCTTTTATGTGCCCTGTCCCTTCAGGACGTAGGCGATCATTGTTCTCCACGTCTCCCTATCCCTGGTGGATCTTAGTATGTTTGCTCCTGTTACATCTCGCAACCCTCATTCCATCATCCACCTGATTATGTCCTTCAAATGTTATCCGCTGCTTTTCCCTGTCTCTCTTTCACACTATCTGGCCTGTTAGGATCAGGTTCTTCAAGCTCTCCTTCCTCATTGCGTGTCCCAGGAAGTTCAGTTGTCTCTTCCTGATGCTTAGTATTAATTTCCTTTTCGTTGCCATTCTTTCCAACACCTCATTGTTACTTGCATGCTCAGTCCACGATATCCGCAGCAGAACCACATTTTCGCTGCTTCAAGTTCTTTCCTCATTTTCGATGATATTGTCCAACATTCACTGCCGTATTGAAGAACTGACATCACATAGCAATCCAGCACTCTTTTCTCTGTTTCTAGTGAAAATTACCTGTGTCTTAGTACTTTACTCAGCTTCTGGAACGCGTCCTTTGCCATGCCAATTCGCCTTCGGATCTCTGTGTCGCACTTTCCATCTCCTGTTCGAACACTTCCTAGGTATTTAAATTTTTGTACTTGCTTGATTCTGGTATCCCCCACCTGTATTTGGCATTTTGGGTTGCACCTTTTGCTGATGACCATGCATTCAGTTTTTTTTAAAGTTTTAATCACTGCTAGCAAAAAAAAAAAAAAATGAACTAATTTTGACGCTGCCTCGCTATAGTCTCTCTAACCATGACTGTGATAGGAAGGATATATATATATATATATATATATATATATATATATATGACTTATCAACATTCTATCTCAGTAACACACAGTAAACATAAAACATTTAAGTTATTAACAATGAAGAGAATTGAATTGAAAATATACTTGGAAAAAACAACACATGATACTAACCCAACCAATCCTAAACATATCACTCTCTTATACCGTAGCCAGATGCACTCCAACTACCAACTAGATGAAAACATCCTAAAAAAACTCATAAATACTAATATTTCTCCGACAGACTCTAACAAAAGAATTAAGTTTATTATATATTACACTAAATCCACTACATCTAATTCATTTGTCCGCAACGACTCTTCCCCCACCATTAGTGATTTGCAAAAAACCAATGTAGTATATAAATTCATATGTCCATTTAGAGAATGTATCTCTAACAACCTCAATAATATCTACATTGGCCACACCACAAATTCGCTCTCACGGCGTCTGACGTTGCACTTAAATAAAAATTCAAATATATTCCGTCATTTAGAACAACACGGTAATCAACGCACACTTATGAGAAAAACGTTTGTTGATAACACGTACATACTTAAACAAGAAAATAACAAACTGAAACTAAAAATCCTCGAAGCACTCTACATTAAACAATTTAAACCTGGTTTGAATACAATCAATTTCGATATTTCCAACAACGTACTCAAATGTCTGTAATCAGACCAGGGACCACAACACCACTATTTTGTCACTGTCTTCGGCCATCCGCCTCGGTAGGGATGGACTTATATTTTCAATTCAATTCTCTTCATTGTTAATAACTTAAATGTTCTATGTTTACTGTGTGTTAATATTTACTCTTTGATAATGGCTTATGTGAGCCGAAAGCTTAGACCCGATAAAAAATTCAACAAATACTGTGATTTTTTGTTGTCTTTCAACGACATCACCAGCAAGTATATCAGACGGTATGAACGGATCCTACACAAAATTAATAGACAAAACTTGTCTATATTATTCAATGAAACCTGCATTAATGAAAAAATGCTGCCAAAATACACACACACAATATATATATATATATATATATATATATATATATATATATATATATATATATATGTCAGATTAAATAAATTTAAAACAATATGTTTGCTTATTTTTTACTAAAATCCGTTCATACTCACGGATAATCTTTCGCTTATTACAATCAAAAGATGTCAGAAATGAGCTGTAACGTTGACAGATGTTATTTTCTTAATTCATTCTCGAGGCAATATTCATTAAAACACTTAAGCCATCAATTAATAGAATCAGCTATGAATCCTGTAGTAATGTCCTTAAACGTTTTTAAAAAGAACAGTTTTTTTCATGCTTTAACACGTGCATGACCAAGACATTACAACTTATAAAAAAATTCCATTTTGATAATTTTCACGTTTTAATAAACGCTAGCAATTTGATGAGGTGTCGGGGGCTAGCGAGCTTGTTTTGCTAGAACGATTACGACTCAGTGGTGAGTCTGATCCTCACGTGGTGACCCATAATTTTGGTCTTGATTCGCTCCGAGAATCAGCATTAGGAATCTCGACGCGGTGTAATGTCTGGTATGCTTGTCTCGCTAAAAATATTACGAGTAAGTAGTGATTTTGATCTTCGCTAAGTGAACCATAGATACGACCATCTAAGCTACGCCCCCAAAATCACCAGTGGGCACCTCTACGCAGCGTAATGGCTAGCAAGATTGTTTCGCCAGTACAATTAATAGTGAGTTCGATCCCATACTTTAGGTGCTATGCTACATCTAAGCTACGCTTACAAATCTTAACTGTTCACGACAACGGGTCGATTATTCTCGGTAATTGCAGCATACACGTGTTGCTGAGGGTGAGTGTTTGGGCGCTATGTGAAACAGATAGACAAAAATATTAATATAAAAAAAGGATTTATATTATTATCTGAAACTCATATGGTGTATTTTTATGCATAGAAGTATACACTGGAAAATTATCCAGCATCAGTTGGTTAATACCAATCTTATAATGAAAACTTTCGCTGGAACATGAATTGTCGGTCTTAAATTATATCACTTAAAAGCATCCACGAACGCAACTTGATTATAAGCCTTTTTACACTCCAAGCAATAACACTTTGAACCAGTTATCGAATTCGTCGACTTTTAAAGCCAAAAGCTAGGAAAGTTTAAATTTCGCTGTTTGCAATTTTGGGAACTACTTTTAAAAATAGACTAAGTTAATTTGAGCTGAGGAGATCTACTGTCTCATAGGGATGTTTGCAACCGCGCGCCTGCAGGAGCAGACAGTAAGTGGTATTCATGGTCGTTGGATGAGGTGATTCAATTGAGTAATAATACAGTTTTAACTTATATAGCTTCACAGGAAGGATTTATAATTGGCTTGACTATTCCTCTCGTGGTAAATCGTACAACACATAGCATTCTTCAACAAAAATAATCAATACTTTTATAAATTCCAAGCAACCCTTGTAACCTGCTCTTCTTTACTAAACTATGTGATATGTTAGAAACTTCATCAGGATTCGATCCAACGAATTCAAATATTTGACAGTTGCTGAACATCACCAATCCGGCAGTCGGTGTATGCTATTCAGTAGCTTCATTCTTTGCACTTCCTGACCGTGGAATTTCCTTCCATTTACTTGCTTCCCCAACAGCTACAATCTTCAGGAGTTTATGTGTAAAGTCAAGAGTCATCTTCTATCTTGCTAACTTGCATGCTCTCTCTCTCATACTCTTTTCTCCGTCCACTCCACTCTCGGTATCTTAATCCTTCTTTTATCCACTTCCTGAGACGCCCTGTAATCTGTCACTCTCTCTCATAACTTTCCTTTTATGTAACTGTTGTGGAGTAGTTTTCGCACTGAAGGTTATAATCGTGCTATGTCGGTTGCTAACCGACTTAATGCACTCAAAATGTTAGGAACTTGATAATCTTCCACTGTAAGCTGACTCCTTAGTATTCGGCTAACTGCTGACTAATATCAACTGCCTAGTAGCTCTACTGAACTCCAATAGAACTCTAAAGAACTCTCTAGAAGTTCTAAGAACTCCTATGAACTTCCCAGAAACACCTAGAGTTAACTTCCTGTTACCTCTTATTAATATAGGAGGGAGAGTCCATTATCTCAGGAATAGGTTAGTTTCCCCATAAAAGTAACCCCCTGCGCAGCAGTGGCAGTAGACTGCCTTTTTTGGGGCGATATGATTATAAAAAATCTGGCATTAATTTGTACGAGTGCTATTTCAGATTTTCCAGGTAGCCGCAAAGATTTTTCATTAATGTTTGATGGTGGTAGCTTCTAAACAAGGCCGGCACATACTGTCCTCTAACCCGTCGACTTTACTTGATTAGAGACCCCAGGCAGTGCTTTGTGAACCTTAATATTTTATCAACGTTTACTTTTTTCTAGCTACATTTACATACATTACAAAGTAAACTAAGCACAACCGACCATTAAAAGATGGACATTTTTTGAAGATTTTGACGCCATTCTGGAATCTTCTTTTCGTTCAAATCAGTGAATTTGTTTTATTCGTACTATGTCTCGTAAAAATTCATTTTATTTTTTCTTGAATCTATTAAAATTATTATACTTTTAACAAGAAAAATCTCAAGTTGATGTTAAAATTTCCTGTAAAACATTGTCAATTTAAGATGGAATTATCTGTCATGATATTTTAGGGAAAAGAAAAGAATTAAAATCAACTCTCTTCTTCACTTTTACAAAAATTCACAACGACATGTGAAATCCTGGTATTTCCCAAACAGAAAAACGACTAACCATCTGCTTAAAGACAATGTCGAAACCAAATTTCGCAAGTAGGTGTGAAAATGATTTTTGACCAATAGGAGCGACTTGCAGGACCAAAATGACTTCGCAAGTAAGTGCATAAAAAATCTAGATTACAATAAAAGGACTTCATCAGAGTCAGTCAGTCAGTCAGTCAGTCAGTCAGTCAGTCAGAGAGTTAGATGGGAGCCGCGAGACGAAACAACTAAAATGTAACTTCAACTTCAAATTGACCCGGAGATAAAGTTAGGTCGCACCTTGTTCTCTTTCTCCTTATCTCTTTCAACAATTACTACTACGAACATTTTCTGCATTTCTTGATACCCATAACTTTATCATTGAACACGAACTCTACACTTAAGTTCTTAATGATGGTTTTAATTGCACATTAACTTCTCCAACGTTTGTTATTCCTTCCTTTAATAAATTTCTATTTTTAATAATAATTCTGCATAAATCTTGTAAGCAGTAGGGTGTTCGGTTATGTCTGACACAAGGCAGAATCAAAAAAACATTAACCTCTCCCTACAACATGTCTCTAATTCGTATTTAGACAGATTGTAATTATTTCTGTTTTTTATTTTAAGTTGAGTTGTTCGCTTATATTGCATCTGATCTATTATTGTATACAATTAGATTATAATAGAATTTTATATCAATACCATCTTACGAAAATTGAGATGTAGTTGAATGCAGAGAGACGCTTTATATATTTTATTAGAGAAGTGAAATACTAACACGGGCTCTGCTTTTGAATTCTCTATTTTTGAACGCTTAGTAAGACATTTTTACTTGTCTTTCGTACATTCTTATTTTAATGTTTTAACATATATTGAGTTATGATTCTAGTATGAATACAGGAAGTGTTTCTTGTGGTGCTTAGCTAAAAAACATACGCTGTCCATTACAGACAAAGTAGAATTTCCGAAAAAAAACTTGACAGCCATTTCTCTGTAAAAAGCTTGCGTGATGCATACAGCATTTGTTTATCTGCAGTTTCTGTCTTAGGAATAGTAATAATAATTAACATAATGTTATAGTGGAACATCCTGCCATACACCATAATGGGATGCTCTAGTCTATAAAGGACGCTGACAATCGGTATGAGGTAGAATCAGCCGTCTTAGGACGACTGCTCTATAACACTGTCAGCACTCTGCCTTCGGGTAGAGGGCGCTCTCTGCTTACGAGCAGAGAGCACAAACCCAGTTGTTGTTCCGCCGAAGAGTAGAAGCACGACTCGGTAAAAATAGACAGACATTTTTTAGTCCCGGCTATATGGCCGGGAATACCCACTATAAAATGACCATTTGTCACATCTAGCCTTGCGTGGGAAGGCTGGTAAATACCGAAGCAAACGTCTTAGGCAAAGGCATTCTGTATTTGATAGTTTCTTCCACTCCTACTCGTTAATTGATATTTTGTATCTTATTATTAGTTGCACAATAAATCCGTTATATTGTATTCCTGTGTCGAGTACCCTTCTTCCACTAATCTTTACACTGATATTCCTTTCCGGGATATATCACATAACCTTCAGTAATTCGGTAATACCACTTATCCGTTGCTTCTCAGGTTCCAATCATGCTAGTCTCTTCTTCTTATTGGCTGGCCGAAGTAAAGGCTTCCTGGCTGCTTTGTAAAATTTTGCAAAGTAATAATAACAAAAGAACCATTCTATTTTCATTTAGAATTATGCACTTAGCAATAAATATTAAAAGAATAGTATGAAATACATTATTTCTTTTAAAAAACTGGAGTGGCCTAATAATTATGGCTGGTAGTGTGTGTGTGTGTATATATATATATATATATATATATATATATATATATATATATATAGGGTGCGTTTGGTAAATTGTCGCTATTTGTCTTTTAAAATTTTGCAAAGTAAGAATAACAAAAGAACCATTCTATTTTCATTTAGAATTATGCACTTGGCAATAAATATTAAAAGAATAGTATGAAATACATTATTTCTTTTAAAAAACTGGGGTGGTCTAATAATTATGGACGGTAGTTTATGTGTCAATCATACCCGGCAGTTTATTGCTTTTTAAGCCGATTGTCGGTCGTTTTCTTTCGTTGCACTTTGTTGACTTCCTCTAAGGCTAGATATATCTGCTAACCACCCTTGTACTTTGTTGGTCTTACCCACGGCCTGATGTACCTGTTACATACATTAGTCGTTCAAGGTAATATATTACAAAGCGGCGTTTTAAAAATTGAGTGAGTACGATCAAATTAAATTACGATGATTGAAACGACTGATTTTCGAGAGTCGTTGAAAATTTTTCTTAATCCTTTCCATCTCAAGCAAGTCAATAAAGCCGCAAAGCTGGAAGGGGTACCGAGTGGTAAAAAAATTAAAGAAGGAGAATAATAAAAAGAACATGAATTTTTTTTTTAATCATCTCACCCCAAGCAAGGTATTCTACTGCCACTGTTGCGCAGGGGGTTATCTAGGGGAAAGTGATGAGAAAGAGTGGTTACTTATAAGAAATGACAGGAGGAGGGTAATAGACGGATAAGGATACCGAGGATGGGGGTTGGGGAGAGGGGAAGAGTGTTTGAGGGAATGGATGCGAGTTAATGTGATAGATGTCTATTGACCTTACATTTAAATTCCTGGAGTTTGTAACTGTCAGGGAAGCAAGTAAGAAAAAGATAACAATTCGTAATGCATTTAATTTTTTAAAGATCGATGTTGAGAGGAAAGGAAGAGGCTGGAAGAGAATTCTACAACAGAGAAGTGAATGAGAAGAAACTATTAACATAGAACTTGCACTTACATCTATCCATTTCCACTGTCAAATGATGAGACCTATCTGTTAATCTGTTTAGTCAGTTAATTGCCAGATATGATACTCGCTTGGACGATCTTGTTACTTTTGAGATATTATTGACTAAGCATGGTACTTTCTCGCAGCTGTTATCCTTTAACCCTCTTAAACAATCGCTCCTACCCCCTATCAACATGGATCAGGATAGTCTTCCGGAAAGCAATACACTGCGCCCCCTTGGCCTAACTCTCACAGCTGACCTCAAGTGGAACAGCTACATTGAATCAATAACTAAATCTCCTGCAAGGAAAGTCGGGTCGCTGTGTCGGTTCAGGATGTTTTTTTTTTGTCTGAATCCATCTTGCACATATACAATCTACAATCCGCCTGTGCCTTGAATACTGCTATCACATTTGATCGGGCGCCCCAGTTATTCATCTCGGGTTTCTCGACAAAATCGAAAGGACAATCTGCAATATAATCGATCCCGCCATGGCAACTCGACACCAGGTCACATTCTCCCGATTAAATGTAGTTTCACTCTGTCTCTTCTTCAGATATGTTGATGACTTCTGCTTTGACTAGCTTAATTCGACCACTCTCCATGAATTTACTCGAACTACTAGACTGGCAACTAGGTCCCAACATTTTTACAGTAAAAACAATAAAATATTACCGCAACTTCTACACTACAGCTTTTTTCTCACACTCCACACCTGTGGAACTCCCTTCCGTATACTTGCTTACCAGATAGCTAAATCTCCAAGAGTTTAAATGCAACGCCAATTGCCATTTTTTATCCCCTTGATTCCCTATCTTTTTCCGACCCGGCACTATTTTATTCTTCTCCTTTCCTCTGCGCGAATTACACGAGCAGCTAGACTGGCACCTGGGTCCCACCTTTTTAAAGTGAAAACAATCAAATGCAATCGCAACATCTATTTCATCAGCTTCTTTTCTCGCACTTCCCACCAGTGGAACTGCTTTCCGTATAATTGCTTCCCTGAAAGCTACAATCTCAAAGATTTTTAATGCAACGTCAATTGCCATCTCTTATCCCCTTGACGCTCATCCTTTCCCCGACAACCCTGTATCTTGTTTGTCGCCTTCTTTCCAGTCTCCTTTTACGCAGTTCTCTTCATACCAGTGTTTCCATCATTTTCTTACCCATTCTGCGACACCCACTGTGACCTGTTTCTCTATTACTTCACTTTCTTTATATGTAACCCTCTGTGCACCAGTGGCAGTAATGTCTTGCTTGGGGTGGAACGATTATAAAAAAAAGTAGGTTGCCATTACCTTCTGCGGTGGACCAGTTACCAACCAACGAATCTGTCCTGCTATTCAACCTATAGCTGGAGGGAGCAGAGATGGATTACTGCATTTCCCATGAGTATTTGTGCGTAAGTGAATGAAACGAATTCGACGGGAACTCGAACGCAGCTCTCCGATTTCTCATTCCGAGCCGATATCCATTACACCACACCGCACCACACCACACCACACCACACCACACCACACCACACCACACCACACCACACCACACCACACCACACCACACATCTAGCAAGACCACCAGAACAATTAACGTGAAAGTATTTATAGGAAAGGCACAGAGAAGCTGTTATTGTGGTGGGAAAGTGGCTGAAATCAGATGCTAGATCAGAACCAAAAAACATTGCAAATTCAGTTTTGGATAATTATAAAGAATCTTTAAATACACGGCAGAAGCAGCAGACCAGATGTGGCTGAAATATTCAATACATGGAAGAATAGCCGACTTATGTAAGATGATTCTGTTGGACCTAGAAATTGATTCAATATTATTCAGTCAGTCAGTTAAGCGCTATACGTGATACACACTTGGGCGATCATGTCTCGAAAGAGACATGACTGACTGGGCTGAAGATTATCCCGCAGTAGGTTGCCATTGCTTTCTGCGGTAGACTGGTTGCCAGCCAAGTCTATAGGACCCAATCTGTCCTGTTATTTAACCCGTAACTAGAGGGAAGATACGGATTAATACCTTTCAAAAGGTTATTTAACTGGAATTCGGACTCGACTCACCCGATTTGTCGTTTCGAATCGATATCCACTGCACCACAACACACATATCTCACTTAATATCAGCCATACTGATTCAATCCGTTTTTAAGACGATAAAAAAAAGAGCAGTTTCGCTTTGAGTGCGTTAAAATTAACATGCCATTTTTGTCTGAGTTAACAACAGATTGAAGGTCATTTTTGAGATCAGCTGCCAATTCGACAGAACACAGTCTTTCGATATTTTTACAGTTTCTGACAAAACAGTAGTCTGCCAAAAGTGATTGATTTGATTTTTTTATGGTTTACAAACCGTTTGCGGGTTGTTTAAAGTCAGAAAATATTTTTACAATGTATGAGTCTGAGTTTGAGTTTTGTTTAACGGCATATCAACCTCTGTTGGTTATTTAATGCCAAAAAGGGGTTCTAAGGTATTTTTTTAATGTTCGGTTACAGTGAGAAAGTTCATTTAGTCAAATTTTAATGAAAACTTTTTGTTTTTATTTTTATTTTAGAAAACTGATAATGTCTTCTAGTTTTGTATTGAAAAATGTTTTGCTGAGAATAAATTTTTTCCTTCAAAAATTTGTTATGGTAATAATTTTTTCTTAAAAATTGTGTTGTTGGTAATATTTTTCCTTCAAAAATGTATATATTTCTATAAAAGTATATTTTTATACTTTTATAGAGTTTTGACCCCAGGGGGTCAACTATTTGCCCATAGCTGTGACCCTAACAGGTGCTACCACTCCGGGTCATGGTGGACCTGGGAACAACAGCAATTGAGATGTGGTTCCATGCTCCTCACAACCTCTTAATCAGAGGCGTTGTTGCCGGATGCAGTTTACCGTCATGCCCAGGACCTTAAAATGTATGGATTTTTGGAGTTGATAATTATTTACTGATAAAAGTCTTACTAATTGCTTACGGCCTATCACATTGAATACACCGGTTCTCGTTTGATCACCGAAGTTAAGCAACGTAGAGCCTGGTCAGTACTTAGATGGGTGACCGCTTGGGAATACCAGGTGATGTAAGCGTATAGTGACGGATGTGCGTTGTGGTGCAGTGGATATCGGCTCGGAAAGAGAAATCGGTGAGCCGAGTTCGAATTCCAGTTGAATACCCTGCATTCATTGAAGCACTGGTACCCATGGGATAGGTATTAATCTGTCCCTTCCCTCCAGTTATGGGTTAAATAACAAGGGTAGGACATGGGGACCCTGCCCTTAAAAACAAATCCCAATGAATCTTGATACTCGAAAAGAAAAATGTATTACTAGACACAAAACTTATATAAAAAAACAACAATAAATTGTTGAAAGAAAAACGTATTACCAGCAATAAATAAAGTTTTGTTGGCAATAAATGACCCACCGAGGATGATTTGCCATAAAAACAAAACAAACAAAATCTTACTAATTAACCCATATCTTGTGAGATAATAGGCGGATCCACAACTTTCCCATGAGTATTTGTGCTTAAGGTAATGCAACGAATTAAAACTCGGATCTCCAATTTTTATTCCAGACCTGTTATTCATTACCCTAACCACATATCCACACTTACAGCTCACGCTATTTGTAAGCGGTCACGCATCCGGCTCGATATTGGTTAACATTTGTGATCGTACGAGAGCCGGTGTTTTAACATGGCATGGCCGTGGTCCAGTAGTAAGCGGAGAAGCCCTGCCTCAACTTAATTCAGTCATATAAGTGGCATATGTGATACACGCTTAGGCGATCATATATCGAAATAGACTAGACTGACTGGGCAGAAGATTTTCTCGCAATAGGTTGCCATTATTTTATGCGGTAGATTGGTTGCCAAAAAGGCTACAGAATTCAATCTATCCTATCATGCAATTTAGCCCACAGCTGGAGAAAGAAGAGACGGATTCATATCTTTTCCAAGGGTATTTGTGTGTAAGTGAATGCAACGAATAATTAGTATACGAAAAAGCTTGCACAAATGAAATGTTGACTAACATAAATCATGGAAAAAAAAATCAAAAGTACATTTGGGCGGTATTTTTCAGATGGTGCTTGAAATACTGGCGATGAAGTTGCTCTAAAACCGAAAAGAAAATAGCCTGTATATATAATTTATTCAAATAGCTGGTCAAAGCGTTTGGAATGTCAGCTTTATCATATTCGCTTTGTGTTTTTTAGGTTATGTTTCAAAAAACATAAAAAAATATTAAGTTTATCAATGAATAGAATGTCTGATTCTGTAAAGAATAAAAAAGAACAGGTGCACTGTCATTTTAAACAATGCAATGAAGAGAAAACTGGAGCCTCCCAAAATTTGGTTGTATGGAAGGACGCTGAGAATTCTATGGAACATGCAAATAAGTAACAAGAAAGTCTTAAAGAAAATGGTAACAAAGAGAACAGTCTTCAAAGAGCCATACGTGATACACGTTTGGGCGATCATGTCCCGAAAGTGACATGATTGACTGGGCAGAAGATTATCCCGCAGTATATTGCCATTGATTTCTGCGGTAGACTGGTTGCCAGCCAAGGCTTGAGAACCCAATCTGTCTTATTATTTAACCCATAACAGGAGGGCAGTGACTGATTAATACCTTTCACAAGGGTATTTGCGTGTAAGAGAATGCAAAGAATTCAACTGGAATTCGAACTCGGTTTCCTGATTTATCGTTCCGAGCACCACAACGCACATCCAACAAAGGGAACACTTATAATAAAATGCGTCAATGAAGCATGATCTATGAACTCATATCTTACAAAGAATACGTATTCTGCTCATACGCTTTTTCTTCTTCTTCTTCTTCTTCTTCTTGTGCCGTGTCCCTTCAGGACGTAGGCAATCATGAACTTCCACTTAGCTCTGTCTCTTGTCGCTCTCAATAATTTTTCTCTTGGTATGTCTTCTAAGCCCCTCTCTGTTAAACATTTCCTCAAACTTGACAAGTAAATCTCACGCTTCTTTCCCCTGTCTCTTCTTCTATTTATCCAACATGTGAGTATCAAGTTCTTCAGGTCTTCCTTCCTCATTACGTGTCCCAGGAACCTCATTTGTCTCTTCCTGATATTTAGTATCAGTTTTCTTATCGTTTGCATCCTTTCGAACACCTCATCGTTGCACACTTGCTCTGTCAAAAGTATTCTCAGTATCTTTCTGTAAAACCACATTTCTGTTGCTTCAAATCACTTCTTCATCTGTGTTGACTTCATCATTGCTGACATGTTCAGTCCATGGTATTCTCAGCATCTTTCTATAAAACCACATTTCTGTTGCTTCAAGTCTCTTCTTCATCTGTGTTGACTTCATCATTGCTGACATGTTCAGTCCATGGTATTCTAAGCATCTTTCTTTAAAACCACATTTCTGTTGCTTCAAGTCAATTCTTCATCTTTATTGAATTCATCATTGCTGACATGTTCAGTCCATGGTATACTGAGCATCTTTCTGTAGAACCACATTTCTGTTGCTTCAAGTCTCTCCTTCATCTGTGTTGACTTCATCATTGCTGACATCTTCAGTCCATGGTATACTGAGCATCTTTCTGTAGAACCACATTTCTGTTGCTTCAAATCTCTTCTTCATCTGTGTTGACTTCATCATTGCTGACATGTTCAGTCCATGGTATTCTCAGTATCTTTCTGTAGACCCACATTTCTGCTGCTTCAAGTCACTTCTTCATCTTTATTGACATCATCATTGCTGACATCTTCAGTCCATGGTATTCTCAGCATCTTTCTATAAAACCACATTTCTGTTGCTTCAAGTCTCTTCTTCATCTGTTTACTTCGTCATTGCTGACATGTTCAGTCCATGGTATTCTCAGTATCTTTTTGCAAAACCACATTTCTGTTGCTTCAAGTCTCTTCATCATCTTTATTGCTTTCATCATTGCTGACATGTTCAGTCCATCGTATTCTCAGCATCTTTCTGTAGAACCACATTTTTGTTGCTTCAAGTCTCTTCTTCATCTTTATTGACTTCATCATTGCTGACATGTTCAGTCCATGGTATTCTCAGCATCTTTCTATAAAAACACATTTCTGTTGCTTCAAGTCTCTTCTTCATCTGTGTTGACTTCATCATTGCTGACATGTTCAGTCCATGGTATTCTCAGCATCTTTCTTTAAAACCACATTTCTGTTGCTTCAAGTCTCTTCTTCATCTTTATTGAATTCATCATTGCTGACATGTTCAGTCCATGGTATACTGAGCATCTTTCTGTAGAACCACATTTCTGTTTCTTCAAGTCTCTTCTTCATCTGTGTTGACTTCATCATTGCTGACATGTTCAGTCCATGGTATCCTCAGCATCTTTCCGTAGAACCACATTTTTGTTGCTTCAAGTCACTTCTTCATCTGTGTTGACGTCATTATTGCTGACATATTCAGTCCATGGTATTCTCCGCATCTTTCTGTAAAACCGCATTTCTGTTGCTTCAAGTCTCTTCTTCATCTGTGTTTACTTCGTCATTGCTGACATCTTCAGTCCATGGTATTCTCAGCATCTTTCTGTAGTACCACATTTCTGTTGCTTCAAGTCTCTTCTTCATCTTTATTGACTTCATCATTGCTGACATGTTCAATCCATGGTATTCTCAGCATCTTTCTGTAGTACCACATTTCTGTTGCTTCAAGTCTCTTCTTCATCTGTGTTTACTTCGTCATTGCTGACATGTTCAGTCCATGGTATTCTCAGTATCTTTCTGTAGAACCACATTTTTGTTGCTTCAAGTCTCTTCTTCATCTTTATTGACTTCATCATTGCTGACATGTTCAGTCCATGGTATTCTCAGCATCTTTCTGTAGAACCACATTTCTGTTGCTTCAAGTCTCTTCTTCATCTGTGTTGACTTCATCATTGCTGACATGTTCAGTCCATGGTATCCTCAGCATCTTTCTGTAGAACCACATTTTTGTTGCTTTAAGTCTCTTCTTCATCTGTGTTGATGTCATTATTGCTGACATATTCAGTCCATGGTATTCTCAGCATCTTTCTGTAAAACCACATTTCTGTTGCTTCAAGTCTCTTCTTCATCTGTGTTTACTTCGTCATTGCTGACATCTTCAGTCCATGGTATTCTCAGTATCTTTCTGTAGAACCGCATTTCTGCTGCTTCAAGTCTCTTCTTCATCTTTATTGACTTCATCATTGCTGACATGTTCAGTCCATGGTATTCTCAGTATCTTTTCGTAAAACCACATTTCTGTTGCTTCAAGTCTCTTCTTCATCTGTGTTTACTTCGTTATTGCTGACATGTTCAGTCCATGGTATTCTCAGCATCTTTCTGTAGAACCACATTTCTGTTGCTTCAAGTCTCTTCTTCATCTGTGTTTACTTCGTCATTGCTGACATGTTCAGTCCATGGTATTCTCAGCATCTTTTCGTAAAACCACATTTCTGTTGCTTCAAGTCTCTTCTTCATCTGTGTTGACTTCATCATTGCTGACATGTTCAGTCCATGGTATTCTCAGCATCTTTCTGTAGAACCACATTTTTGTTGCTTCAAGTCTCTTCTTCATCTGTGTTGACGTCATTATTGCTGACATATTCAGTCCATGGTATTCTCAGCATCTTTCTGTAAAACCGCATTTCTGTTGCTTCAAGTCTCTTCTTCATCTGTGTTTACTTCGTCATTGCTGACATCTTCAGTCCATGGTATTCTCAGTATCTTTCTGTAGAACCGCATTTCTGCTGCTTCAAGTCTCTTCTTCATCTTTATTGACTTCATCATTGCTGACATGTTCAGTCCATGGTATTCTCAGTATCTTTTCGTAAAACCACATTTCTGTTGCTTCAAGTCTCTTCTTCATCTGTGTTTACTTCGTTATTGCTGACATGTTCAGTCCATGGTATTCTCAGCATCTTTCTGTAGAACCACATTTCTGTTGCTTCAAGTCTCTTCTTCATCTGTGTTTACTTCGTCATTGCTGACATGTTCAGTCCATGGTATTCTCAGCATCTTTTCGTAAAACCACATTTTTGTTGCTTCAAGTCTCTTCTTCATCTGTGTTGACTTCATCATTGCTGACATGTTCAGTCCATGGTATTCTCAGCATCTTTCTGTAGAACCACATTTTTGTTGCTTCAAGTCTCTTCATCTGTGTTGACTTCCTCATTGCTGACATGTTCAGTCCATGGTATTCTCAGCATCTTTCTGTAGAACCACATTTCTGTTGCTTCAAGTCTCTTCTTCATCTGTGTTGACTTCATCATTGCTGAAATGTTCAGTCCATGGTATTCTCAGCATCCTTCTATAGAACCACATTTCTGTTGCTTCAAGTCTCTTCTTCATCTGTGTTGACTTCATCATTGCTGACATGTTCAGTCCATGGTATTCTCAGCATCTTTTTGTAAAACCACATTTCTGCTGCCTCACGCCTCTCCTTCATATTTGAAGATATCGTCCAGCATTTACTTCCATGCAGAAGGACAGATATCACGTAACAATACCGCACTCTTTTCTTTGTTTCTAATGAGATTTTCCTGTCTTTCAGTACCAAGGCTAGCTTTTGAAATGCGTCTTTGGCCATGCCAATGCGCCTTTGCATCTTTTCGCATTTTCCATCCTCTGTCAAAACATTTCCCGGTTATTTGAATTTTTTTACTTGTTTTCTTTTAGATTCTCCTATTGGTCCCTTCGTTTTTGCTGATGACCATATATTCAGTTTTCTTGAGGTTTATGCTCAGTCCTTTCTTTTCACTTTCTGTTGCTAACTTCCGTAGAAGGTCCTGCATTTTCCTTTCCGCGTCTCCTACTAGCAACGCGTCATCCGCGTATCGGATATTGTTGAGATTGTGGCCGTCAGTGTCGAATCCTGGCAAGGCTTTTATTTTTCTCATAACTGCTTCGCTGTACAGGTTGAAAAGATCCGTTGAGAAAATACATCCTGGTTTTACGCGCCTTTCTATTTTTGCATACCTGCTGAGTTCACTTCCTATCTGTACACAAGCGGTTTGCTGCCAGATTCTTGAGTATCGTTTTTTTTCGAAAATGTCAAGGTTGTCGAGCATCTCTATCAAGTCCCTGTTTCGGACTCACGCACCTATCATAAAAAACCTTGTCGGCATTAAATGACTCATTGAGGTTGACACGCCGTAAAACAAACCAAACCAAACCAACACTTATACACAGAATCAGAAAAGAGATAGATGAGATTTCATTGATACACAATGGAGGAGATTCATGCCATTCTAATGGGTGTTAGAACGTAAGTGAATATAACGAGCCAGAGTGGAATTGAAACTAATACCTTTTCAACTTCAAAATGATAAAAATCAACTTCAAAATGGACTTATTTTCAGGTAAAATAATTAATCAACTCCAAGATGGATTAATCAACTTAAAAATGGATCAGTCGACTTCAAAATGAATTAATCAACTTCAAAATAGATTAATCAACTTCAAATTGGAAAACAACTTCAAAGTGAGAAATAATCAACTTCAAAATGGATTAATCAACTTCAAAATGACGTTGTGGAGAAGGATGAATTTAGGCAACACTAAATTTTTAGACTTGATCCCTATAGTCCGATGTTAAATTCCATTGAAAAGGTTTGGTCAGTCATTAAAGCTGACGTAAAAAGAAGTATGGCAGACTCAATTGTTGGGATTTTAAGAGGTAATAGTCAACGATCTTTAACTACTAAAGAATTCCCTTTTAAGTAAAAATAAAAGAATAAATATTAAATGTATTAGTATTATAATAATTCTCAATTTGAAGTTGATTCATCCATTTTGAAATTGATTAATCCATTTTGGAGTTAATTTATTTTTTTACCTGAAAATAACTCCATTTTGAAGGTGATTATTATCATTTTGAAGTTGAAAAGATAAAGACTCTCTGAGTTCCATTTCCGAGCGGTTATCCATGATATCACCAACACTTAAAGCATCTGGTATTCCTAAGAGATTACCCGTTTCTAGGTACTGGCCAGGCTTGATGTTGCTTAACTTCGGTGATCGTAAGAGAACAGCTTTTTTAAATATGATATGGCCGTAACAATACATTATTCACTACTTTCGAACAAAGGCTCATCGAAACGAACGGATTGAAAAAAGTCATAACTCTAACGTGTATACATTAAATGGCACAAACTAAACATATATAAGTTACACATATGTCACACAACACAGACATCTGCATATACATGATCTAGTCTCATAGAAAAGCATACATAGGAACTGTGTGAAGGCTAGAGAATCAGGCCTTGATTTTTAATATAGATTATAACTAATTAATTTAAAAAATGACGGCTATATTTGAATTTTTCTGAAGTGTTATTTGTTATTCATCAGCTCATAAAAAGATAGAGTAGCTTTTTTTATTTTTAATTCTATTCAATAATATTATTATTGCTATACAAAAATAGCTATATTTAATCTATTAAATGTAGCTGACTTCTACCTAAGAAATGCTTAAAAAAAGAGGTTAAATGATAAAAATGTTGCACAAAAATAAAATAAAAAACGGTCAAATCTTCTATGTTATTAAAATGAAAGATCAAAATGGAAATTTTGGTTAAAACTGTTGTTTTTCGTGCCTCAACGCGGAACATAAATTAGTACGAAACATTTGAGAGTTGTTAAAATCAACTCATATGAAAATTAATGCAAAAATTAGAAAACTGTCGGGTCTTAATGAAACTTTTAGGATTTATTCAAATATTAATGAAATTATTTTGGAAATAGTTCGTTTTTATAAAATCTTTGTAAAAATAACTTTTTTTTTTACATTTGTTGCCCCTCCACTGATTTAATTTTAAGAAATTTCGAAGAATTTTTTTTTTATTGTGGTGAATGCTGGACAATATCATCGAAAATGAGGACAAAACTTGAAGCAACTGAAATGTGGTTCTACAGAAGGATGTTGCGGGTACCATGGATCGAGCATATGAGCAATGATGAGGTATTGGAAAATATGGAAACGAAAAGGAAGTTAATACAGAGCATCAGGAAGAGACAACTGAAGTTATTGGGGCATATGAAGAGGAAGGGAGCTTGAAGAATGTAATGCTTACAGGGTGGATAGAGAGAAGGAGAGACGGGGGAAAGTAGCGGATAACATATCTGAAGGGCCTAAGCAGGTGGATGACGGAACGGGGATTGCGTGGTGTAACAGAAGAAAGCGTGCTAAGAGCCACCAGGATAGGGAGAGGTGGGAAGCCATGATCGCCTACGTCCTGAAAGGACAGGGCACATAGAAGAAGAATATATATGGCATCTGTTTATAAGAAATTATAATGTGGGTATAAAATGGGGGATTACTTCTATATTATAATCAATATATAAACTGATCCCTCATTTTGTGGCTATGCTAGTTTTTATACATTTATATTCTAGATTTATGGCCTTGAGCTAGTGGAGAGCGGAGTTTGGGTGGTGTAACAGGAGAAAGCTGTCTAAGAGCCACCAGGGATAAGGAGACCTGGAAAGCCATGATCGCCTACGTCCTGAAAGAACAAGGCACAAAAAAGATAAAGAAGATCATAAAATGTTTATATTAGTTATAAAGATAAATCCTCAGAAAATTTAAGTTGTCAGTTACTTTACAAAAATAAAACAAGACCCTCCCTTGAGTTACAGAAAATCTGCTCTGAAATCGTAAAATTAAAAATGCAATAAATGTATGACTTTAATTAGTAAAGCTTTTATAAATGCCAGTTATATTTAAATTTGTCCAAAGAGATATTTGATTCTAATCAGCTCATAGGACCAGGAAAATGCTTAGATTTCTGTTACATTTCTATATTGGATGGGAATAATCCTTGGCTTGTACTACTTTGGATTTATAGTTTCTTTTCGTAGCGATTATACAACTTCAAGTATGCTAGACACTTAGTAAATGTCATCATAATATGAAGATAGGTAAACAAATCTAAGGAAAGTAATTTAGTATTTGGAATGTAAAATTTATTTTGGACCTTGACAACAACGATAACCGAACATTGACTCTTTTTATTTGAATCGTTTCACCCCAAGCAAGGCGGTAACGCCACTGATGTGTAAGGGATTACATAAGAGTAAAAAGATTAGATAGGAGGACAGTAAAGAGAAAGACGAGACAGTTAGAAACTTTTTTATTTTTATTTTTAATCATATCACCACGAGTAAGGCGGTAACGCCACTGATGTGCTGTGGGCTACGTAAGAGTGAAAAGATTACAAGAGAGAAAGCCGGAAACCACATCCTAAACAGGGAACAAGGGATGAGCCTCTACACCTGTTCAATAGACGTGGGTGGAGTATGAACCGGGCGATAGTTTAGTCTATCTACTCCAATTGAAAAAAAAAAAGAAAAGAAAAGTGAAAAGATTGGAAAAGAGAAAACCGGGAACCACATCCTAAACAGGGAACAAGGGATGAGCCTCTGAACCTGCTCAATAGACGTGGGTGGAGTGTGAACCGGGCGATAGTTTAGTCTATCTACTAATGGCAAGAAAAGGATGGTGTTGTGGATTCTTTTTTTTTTTTTTAGAAAAACACACAATATAATAATAACAAAAACAGATATGAGAGGAAAAATGTAAGTATATTAAATAAAAGATATACACCCTGTACACGGTTAGTAGATTCAGGAATACTTGTTAGTAGGAGCGAAATATATGCAAGAAGTAAGTCCAGGTAATAGTCTCTATTCTTGCTGACCAACGAACGGCGGTTAATCTGCTCTGATAAACACCAACTCTAACACCAACAACTATTCAACTACCTTTCTCTGTAGGCAGGATTATTTGTATACTTTGGAAGAGTCCATAGAGTGTGTGAAAAATGAGGTGAATCCCCAACAGATGGGAATACAGGTGTGATGACAGTTGCAAAGGTAGAGAAAAAGAAGAAGATATACAGAGTGATGTAGAAAGAACTAATTTAAGAGATGAGTATTGACATTGTATTTAAATTCCTTGGTTGCACGAATAAACAGCTGTGACAGTGTGGCAGGGGCACCAGTGACTTAAGTTCGTCGGAGCAGAAGCCATGAAAATATTTATAGAACAGACAGAGGGAAACCACATACCGCTGGTGAGAAAGTGGCTGGAGTCGAGTCTTCTTCTTCTATGTGCCCTGTCCCTTCAGGACGTAGGCGATCATGGCTCTCCACGTCTCCCTATCCCTTGTGTCTCTTAGTATGTTTGCTCCTGTTGCTCCTGGCAACCCCGTTCCGTCATCCACCTGATCAGGCCCTGCAAATATGTTATCCGCTGCCTTCCTCTGTCTCTCCTTCCTTCTATCTGTCCAGTCAGTATCAGGTTCTCCAGGCTCTCCTTCCTCATTGCATGTCCCAGGAACTTCAGTTGTCTCTTCCTGATGCTCAGCATCAATTTCCTTTTTGTTGCCATTCTTTCTAACACCTCGTCGTTGCTTGTATGCGCAGTCCACGATATCCGTAGCATCCTTCTGTAGAACCACATTTCGACCGCTTCCAGTTTTGCCCTCATTTTCGATGATATTGTCCAGCATTCACAGCCGTATTGAAGAACTGACATCACGTAGCAGCCTAGCACTCTTTTCGAGTACCTATCCCATTACTGATTCTCTTGTGAAGCCTGTCAAGAACACAGAGATGAACAGCGGGTGCGCCTGACCATATATGACAGCAGTATTCCATGCACAGACGGATGGCACTGAAGAGAAACATTCTACTCTCAGTCTTAACGCATTCCTCATTAAGTTAACGTCCCCTATTTGTAATTCACCCTTTGTCTTCATTGAGCCTTTCGCACACTGCTGTGACGATTGCCTGCATTCAACAGACTAGTTACTACGGAATTACAATTCTTGGACAACGGACGTCAGAGAAAAATATGTTGAAGATTTATAACATCTTTGCATCGGCAAATATATAAAAAAAACTGTGAAAGAAATAATAGTCTTATATGAACAAATTTAAATTGATAGATTTGGAACAGACCCAGAGAGATAAGCTTAGCTGGAGATTAATGTCTTTTCACGCAACCATAAAGAGGACAATAGAGGTGCATACTGTAGGTGATTTATCAAATCTTTTCCTGAAAACAAATATATTTTTGAAAAGAAATATTATATTTTTTATAACAATCTTCATCTCACAATCATTTTTTAAAATATAAATATCTCGATTATTGTCAGACAAAAGTAGTATGTTTTTGAACAATCCCCTAACTGTTATTATTATTACTAGTTTTGTCTCATAAGATTTGTTATAGGCATGAAATGTATATGCAAATAGGGCCGGATTAAGACCCATAGGAAGCTTAAGCTCTTGAAAGATTATGGTGCCCCGATACATTTGAGGGTTAAGTGTGCTAGTATGGCGTCTCTGTGAGTAGTGCTGGTCCTGGGCATGACGGTAAACTGCATCCGGCAGTAAGGCCTCCGGTTGGGAAGTTGTGTAGAGCATGGCACCACCTCTTAATTGCTGTTGTCCCCAGGTTCACCCTGACACGGAGTAGTAGCACCTGTTAGGGTCCCAGCTGTGGGTAAATAGTTAACCCCAAGACTCGGGTCAAAACACAATAAAAGTATGAAAATACACTTTCATAGAAATATATATATATAAAAAGAAACTGTTTTGATTTAGAAAAATATACATTTTTGAAGAAAAAGAGTATTACCTTAAGATATTTTTGAAGGAAAAAAATATTCTCAGTAAAACATTTTTGAATACAACATTAGAAGACATTTTCAGTTTTCTAAAATGAAAAAGAATAAAAACAAAATGTTCATTAAAATTTGACTAAATCAATCTTCTATAAGCAAATATTAAAAAATATTTTAAAACGCTACGTTTTTGGCATTAAATAACTTACAGAGGTGTTGGCATGCCGTTAAACAAAACTCAAACTCTGTGAGTAGGGCACAACAGGAAATGAGTCGAGTACGTACGACGGGGAAACGCCAATTGGACATAAATATAGAAATAACCAAAGGCACATACAGCCATCGGGGTAGTCTGTTCATCAGTTCGAACCCAAACACCACTAATGGCCTGGGAGGCCAACCAGAAAGAACCAATCGCATCTGAGCAGTTATTGTTAAATGAGTCACGGCCGGATTCTAACAGAACTCTGACCAGAAGTAGTTGTGTAACCAACAGACCAACACGTTCTTCTTCTTCTATGTGCTGTGTCCCTTCTGGACGTAGGCGATCATAGCCTTCCACATCTCCCTATCCATTGTAGCTCATAATACCACTTTTCCTGTTATCCCCCTCAATCCCGACTTCTCTATCTGTTATGTCGTGAGTCAGAATAAATAACTCAACAACAGGAATAGGTTAATTGTTGTATTCCGTGAAAATAGTATTTACAAAGGTTATTAGTATCCAATACAAGAATAAAGGTTAATCGTCCCAACCGTCGTAAGACGTAGTATGAGCAATGGGTACTTCCGGGTCGTCACCGGAAGTCTACGACTGACTTGTCGATCGGCTGCTCGGCACACTCTATATTTAGTTGTCCCTCCCAGTAAGGGCAACATGTAACACACGGTCAGTTATAACTGAGATTTCCGGGCTATATGGCCCGGCCAAAAAATGTCTGTCTATTTTTGCCCAGTCGTGCCTCTACCCTTAGGCGGAACCACGACTGGGTTATAGCTCTCTGCTCGGAAGCAGAGAGCACCCTCCACCCGAAGGCAGAGGGCTGACAGTGTCGTAATAGAGTACGGCTGCTCGGCACACTCTCCTCACGTCGATGCCACCATTACTTTACATAGTAATGGAATAGTCCATTATAGCAGAATAGGCGCGGGCGTCCCAACACTATCCATGTATTTAAGTCGAGCAAGTATGTCAAACGTTACTTTATCTTGTCTCTATTCCCCTGCATCCATCCCGGGAGCATCAGGTTCTCCAAGCCCTTCTTCCTCATTGCACGTTTCAAAAACTTCAGTTGTCTTTTTCTGATGTTAAGTATCAGTTTACTTTTTGTATCTATCCTCTCTAAAACCTCGTCGTTGCTCGTGTGTTCCATCCATGGTATCCTCAGCATCCTTCTGTAGAACCACATTTCGGTTGCTTCAAGTCTTTCCTTCATCTTTGATGTGGTTGTCCAGTATTCGCTGCCTCAATGAAAGACAGAAATCGCATAATAATCCAGTACTCCTTTTTTTTGTTTCCAAGGAAATTTTCTTGTCTCTGAATATTCTACTTAGCTTTTGGAATGCATCATTAGCCATGCCAATACGCCGTCGGATATCAATGTTGCACGATTTGTCCTCTGTTCCCAGTTATTTAAATTTCCACGCCCCCTTGACTTTAGTATGCTCTACCTGTAGTTGGCATTTTGGGCTCTTTTTATTGATGACCATACATTCAGTTTTTTTGTAACTGTCTTCTAAAACATTGTTTTAAAAAATGTAGATGACGATGCATTGATGAAGATGCTCAGCAGCCTTGATAAATTTGGGAAAGACTTAAGAGTAATCAAGAATCTTTACTGGCAGCAAACCGCTTGTATACGGACAGGTAACGAATTCAGCAGATATACAAAGATAGAAAGGGGCGTAAGACAAGGATATGTCTTTTCACCGGACCTAAAAACTTGTACAGCGAGAATATTTTGAGAGCCCTAGAAGTTATGTCTGGATTCGTCATCAGAGGCCATAATTTAAACAATTAAGGTACGCAGATGATATAGTGCTGATAGCAGACACAGAAAGGAAACTGCAAGACCTCCTACAGAAGGTAGATGAAGAGAGTGACAAGAAAGGACTACAAATAAACTGCAAGAAAACTGAATACTTGATCATCAGTAAAAAGGTCAGGTATTTAAAATTCTCTTTGATTTTAGTATTACCAAATTGTAGTTCGCAGTTTGGGCTTCTCTTTTTGCTTATTACCATGTCACTTAAACATATCACCAGTATAATGCCGAACTAACATGAGGATAGTCTGTGGTTGTTCACAAAACTTGAACCCCTTAAAGTTAATTCGTAATACTAAATTATTCAATAGGTGAGATGTGATGCATTCTGTAAATACAAACATCATTATTTCCCTTAGCATATTCTCTTATGAACCAATCAGAAACGCAATAAACGTTCGTTGCGGGCCAGTCGTTTCCTCGTTCTTAATGGCGCCGGCCATATTCAATTGTTAATAGTTTTCCAATTATTTCCAGAAACTTGAACACCAACGTTAGTGTTGTCGCCTGTAGGAATAAGAAATTAAGAACTAAAAGCATTGTGGAAAAACCCAAATAAGTAAAATTCAAAAGTCAGTGCAAAAAGCAAATTCTGAATCCCGATTGCATTAAAAACAGAAAATTCATAATGGCGTTATTTCACATCTAAAAGTGTAAATGCTCGCTGGAGCCTGTCACATGACCAGATTTAATTACTTAAGGACATTCTGTGACCGGTCAACAGAGTCAGATGAGAGCCGAGAGACGAAACAACTAAAATGTAACTTCAAATCGACGCGGAGATTAGTTCAGGTCGCAACTTGTTCTCTTTCTTCTTCTTTCGCTTGTACTGATTACTTTTACTTCTTCTTCTCCATCCAAAGACATTCCTACTGAATACATACATACCTACGTACGCATATACTCTTTCAACAATTACTACTACGAACATTTTCTACATTTCTTGATACCAATAACTTTATCATTAAACACGAACTCTACCCTTAACTTCTTAATAATGTTTTTAATTGAACATTAATTTCTACAATTTATGTTATTCTTTCCTTTTAATGAATTGCTATTTTAAAATGCAAAATGTATATTTTAGTCTTACACTATTCCACACAATTCCACATATTCCCTCCTGCCGACAACCAAACTTCTGATAACGATGAACACTTTCTGATGATTCTTCTGATGATTCTTCTGATTTCTGGATAAAACTTTTAAGCTGTAGGGAGTTTGGTTATGTCTGACATAAGGCCGAACCAATAAACATTAACCAGCTCCCTATAGCTACACGCTTTTTTCTTGATACCCTAAGTAAGTGCTTATCTTGTTTAGTGGTCTGTAGAGCGAAGATGGAAATGAACACCAAAACGCTCAAATACCAAATTATGAAAAATGGTTTCTGAGTTGGATGATCTGTGCATTCTTCCGGTTAATAAATGAATGCTTCAAAAATATATATTTAACATTTCTCAACCAATGGGTCACATTCCCACCAATAATAATAATAATAATAATAATAATAATAATAATAATAATCTATATAAGCTTATTTATAAATGTAACTTTGTCCGTGTGTATGTGTGTGTGTCTGAGTGTGTGTGTATCCGTTACTTATAGACTCCGAAACGGCTGAACCGATTTTCTTGAAAATTGACACAGTTGTACTATAAGCGTCTGCGAGTGGGCTTAGCTAGGTTTTGTGTTGAGGTACTTACGATAAATATAGAATATCGATAATCAAAAAAATTGGGTTCTAGAAGGAGTGGTCCGATTTTAATCAAATTTGATACACTCATAGACAAAGACATAAGAAACGATATTCAAAAGTTTCAAGGTTGCAGTTCTTACAATAGTGCAGAAAATCGATAATATATATATAAAAGGCAAGATGTTTGTGTGTGTCTGTTTATCTGTTTGTATGTCCTTTATACAAATTCACAATTTTTATCCGATTCTCACCAAACTTCACACAAATATTCTTTAGGCTGAGTCTGACCTCCAGGACCATGAATTAGTTTTAAAGCTTTCATTACACCCGAGCAACGCCGGGCTATACTGCTAGTAACAATAATAAAACATGATTTGGGATCAGTTTAAAGAGTAATTAAACAAACTTTTTTAAACTGACGAACTGGTAAGAAGAAACATTTCACGACACACGGCTTAAAAGAAACTCCCTTACGCATTCACCCGGCTTCCTCACCGTGACACATTTTCTCCCTCACGTTTTCCCTTCCTTCTTCTTTATCACACATACACACGAAAAAATCATATTTCTTTTCCTCTTAACAAATAACTACAAACAAGGACTGTAGGAATATTAACACTAACATACACCAGAAAAATTAGTTGTAAAAAACATGAAAATAAAGATAACTTATATTTTTATATCTAAACACCTCTTTCACCTTTTACTTTGTTGTGGCTTGATTCAAATCTGCAATGGAGTATATTTAAGATTTAAATCTCTTTATTATTATAATATCTTTGCTTTAATAATGCCTAGATATACCGAATGGAACCTGACGTAGTATATTTTTGTAAATGTATTTATTTCTAATCAATATGCTTCAATATCTGTAACCAGCAAAACTTAGAATTTGTAACACAAACATAAACAATACGAAAGAAGGGCAGAATTTAACTTCAATCTGAAAAGACTTGCATCAGAGTATAAAGCTAGCTAAAGAAATCTGAAGGAGGTAATTCAGTGTTTGAAATATTATTTTGGAACGTAAAGGACACTATTGGCTTTTCACACTCTACTACCACGGTCTTAATGCGTTCATAACCATGAAGTAACGTTCCCTATTTCAAATTCGCACCTGGCCTCTATTTTATTCTCCGCGCGTTGCTGTGAATATTACTTGCTTTCTAGCTGTCGTTTAATCATTTGACCTATACAGTTCTGAGAAAAATATTGAAAATTGAATAGATCTTGGCATCAACAAATAGATGTTCAGAGGATGTGAAAGAACATTAGTTAGACTGATAGAAACAAATTAAAATTGATACATGGGAATAGTTTCGGATATATATGTCGATATGTTAAATATTCGTTGGAGAATATTTTTGAGTATCATGAGATTTTTGGCAAGAAAGTGTATTTGCGCTTGGTGAGAGATATTTTGAAATTTGAGTGAAATATATTTTGTTGAAAAATGTCAGCCAGGTGCGCAAAAAGGAAAACATTATCGGATTGGGATTATTATTTTGTCTACCGGGGTCAGAGGTGTAAGCTCCAGATTCAAGTTTGCACCGTCAGACACTGACCATGGTGCAGAAGTGACGACAAGCTGACAGAAACTTTTTAGTAGTAATTGCAATTTGGATTTTGCAAGAGTCAGATCACAACCGCTGAAGCATATGGTTGAGTAAAATCAGGTGTCCCCGGCATCAAGGGGTATCAACAATTCTGACCAAACAACCTCCTAACACATGGCATGTCACCGAGGATGTCTTTGCAAGAGAAAGCAAAATAAAATATATTTTATATTTTATTTACACTAGCAGTATAGCCCGGCGTTGTTCGGGTGGCACGAAAGACTAAAAAGCAATAGATGTTTCCAGTTAAAGCGAAACCGTAGTCTGAAAGAAAAATGAATGGGTGTAAGTCAAATTTTGATTTCCTGGTATCGATATCAAGTAAGTTTTTTTCATCCTAAACTGAACTTTGAGGGCTAAATAAGTCCTCTGAGTAAATAGTATCATGGCTGAGACTATGAACTACAATTATACCTACTTAGAGCCAAACCCGAAGCAAAAACTAAAATAAAAGTGCTGAAAAAATACAGACATACAGGCAGATAAACATACACACACACAAACATCTTGCCTTTTATATATATATTATCGTTTTCACACACACAGAGACACACACACACATACACACAGAGACAAAGTTCCATCTATAAACAAGTTTAGTTAGATATGGGTCTGCTCCATTGTTTTTCATCAGGGGCGTTTGCTGCAGTTTATTGTTTTACAGTGACGAGGACGACAAAGAAGATGAAGAAGAAGATTATGAAAATTTATGTGAAACTGGTTATTGTGAAGAAGTCGGGTTGAGTGGTCCCCGACGTTATGATATGATTTATGATATAAAAAGTTATGATAGGATTTATGATATGATTCATGATGTGAATGTTTAATCTAGGAAGCTTGAGAATAATCGCCGAAGCATAATTTATGAAGTTTCATTTTCGTCCTCGTGGTTGCAACATCCGTCCAGTCGTCACTGATTGATCCAGACAACATAGGGCCCAAAGTTTCCCAGAAGAATGTTATATATGAGATACGGGTGTATAACAAATAGTTTTAATCAGAGATGAATGCATTGTCATGCTAACATAAAAAGATTTATAGTAGTATAAAATGTAGGTGATAAATCAAATCATTTCCCTCAGCGAAATATGTCATGAGTAGAATCGACATCTGAGGCAAAGACCAGCGATGTTTGTTCCCAAAATACAGCTGAATTTGTTTAACATTTCTGTTGCTGTGAACGTCTTTTCGAAAATTGCCCACTGTCGTATACATACAGTACTGTGCAAAAGTATTAGTACAAGAACTATTTTATCTTTTATGAGGCATCAAAATAAAGTTTAAAATCACCCCAGTCCTAACACTTTTACACATTACCGGTAGTGTGCAAAATTATTAGGACAGGGGTGATTTTTCTAAAAAACCTCACTGAAATTCAAATACAGGGTAAAAACCAAGCCTTTGTAAGAATTATTTAACTAAAAAGCAAGAGGAAGGAAGGTATGAATTTGAATTACCCCCCACAAAGCCCTGATCTTAATCCTATTGAACATCTATGGGATATTTTGGATAAAGAATTGATAAATCTAATGTTACTTTGCAGGACACACTTTGGGAACAAATACAAGCTGCTTGGCAGGAGATACCATTAGATAGATTGAATAAGCTTGTGATGTCAATGCCTGACAGAATGAAGGCTGTAATCAAAGCAAAAGGCTATTATACTAAATAACGAATTCATTTTGTTACAATATTTTTCTTGTTAAAGCATTTGTTGAGTAAATCAAATAAAATTACTTTAATTAAATTATTTTCTGTCAATATGTCTCATAAAAGATAAAATAGTTCTTGCCCTAAAACTTTTGCACAGTACTGGACATTTTCAAGAAATTGTGGAATGTTGTGTTTGTGTTAAAAATTTAAGTAAAGTTTATAACTGTTTTCTAGCCAGCAATATTTCAGTTTTTCTTTGATCTGTTTCTTGTAAAAATAGAGCATGGAATAAAGAGTCAGATACTTTCTGAAGTTTAAAAAATAACCGACCTATTCTTAAGCATTTGGTTGATAGATTCGTTTCCTACGGATTATCAACCCGTTACAGGTTATTTAAAGCCAGAAATTATTTTTATACAGTAAAATTTTGTTTTGCTATAATGGTTTAGTTTTACTAATTAACCCATGCGAAGGGATAAAATTCATACTTTTGTATTTGCGCGTAAGTAAATATAACAATTTGTGGTGCAGTGGATATAGATTCGGAAAGACAAATCGGGGAGCCGAGTTCGAATTCCAGTTGAATTCCTTGCATTCACTTACGCACAAATACCCTTGGGAAATGTATTAATCCGTCACTCCCCTCCAGTTATGAGTTAAATAATAGGACAGATTAGGTTCTATAGCCTTGTCTGGCAACCAGTCTACTGAAAAAAGCAATGGCAACCTACTATGGGATAATCTTCTGCCCAGTCAGTCATGTCACTTTCGAGACATGATCACGTGTGGCACTTAACTGACTGAATATAACAAACGATACTGGAGTTGGAACTGGGCTCTTAACAGTTCTGAGTTATTAACTAGTACACCTCTATCCTATCTATGCTTACAGCTCCTGCTATTCCCAAGCGGTCACCCATCTAGCTACTAACCGGTATAATTCCGGAGATCGTATGAGAACCGGTGTTTCAACTTGAGGCCTGCAGTGAGCTTAAATTTTAACAGTCGTTTCAGGCAAGAAGCGTCCTTGGTAGTCTGGTCTATGATTATCAAACTTTACCAGACTAATTTGGAGGTATTAAATGCTACCATTCAGCTACTCCCACATTGAGCTGTGCGAGTTGATCAGAGGAAAGATCTGCTCCTAGACTCTTGTCACCCAGCATTTTAAAAAAATCTATCTTTGAAAATTACAAGACATTCGGAAATTGTAGATAATCAGTACTAGCTGTATAGCCCGACGTTGCTCGGGTGTAATGAAAGCTTTAAAACTAAGCCATGATCCTGGAGCTCAGACTCTTTAGACGTTGGCACGAAAGACTAAAAAGCAATAGTTGTTTCCAGTTAAAGCGAAACCGTAGACTGAAAAAAAAATGAATGGATGTAAGTCAAATTTTGATTTCCTATCGATATCAAATAAGTTTTTTTTCGTCGTTTTTAAGAAGACTCGCAAACGCTTATAGTACAACTGTGAAAATTTTCAAGAAAATCGGTTCAGCCGTTTCGGAGTCTATAGGTAACGGACACACACACACACACACAGACACACACACACACACACACAGAGACAAAGTTCCATTTATAAATAAGTTTAGATCACGGTCACATAACCGTTTTTTTCTCTCTTTTTGTTTAAGTGTACTAAGTAGATATGGAATTGAAAATGCTCGGAAAGCGTTTAAAAATCCGCGATGCTGATTTATATTTTGGTAAGATTTGATAGCAGAAAATTATTGAGAGTTTCCTTAAAGAAATATGAAGTGATCAAAACAAGATCTGCATATAAAAATTCAAATGCTAAGCACTGACTTATTGATTTTGCTAGAAATAAACGTATTTACTCGAATTTACCTTTGCTTAGCCTACACAAAACTCGCGAAATTTCACACCTCGATGCGAAATGTTTTTCGGCCAATAGAAAACTAGGAAACATCTAAAAGCAAAATAGAAAGGCCAGAATCACCTTTGGGAGTGAATTCCCAAATGGCCTTTCCGGGGCCCACAAACGAAATAAAAGACGGAGCAAAATCGACTGTCGCCAGAGCTGAAAAGAAGACGAGAGTAATTAACACGTCCCTCGACAAACATCAAGCGATCGTTATTGTTATTATCTCTATCTTTTTCTTTCACCTCTCACCTCCTTCCTTTTCACCATTCACCCTGAGCGACAATCCTACCCAATGATAAACGCTCATACATACATACATACATACATACGTTCCTGCCTACATACACATAAACTCACTCTTGCAAGGACTACTACGAACTCTTGATATCCTTAACTTCCTAATACTGCTTCTCATTGAACATTGACTTCTACCAATTCATGTTATTCTTTTCTGTCAATAAATTTCTATTTAAACATAAAAAGGGTTTACTTTTATTCATCCACAAATCCACCTGCTGATAACCATTTAATAATTCTGGATAAAACCCGTAAGTTGTAGGAAGTTTGTTTATGTTTGACACAAGGCCAATTCAATAAAAATTACCCATCTCCCCACATCTACAAATATTCTCATCTCAAACCAGCGACGACAATAATTTTTAAAAAAATTAAATGAAAACGGTAAAATTTAAAACCTATTATTCAAAATATATAACACGTAAATTAATTTCAATGTAAATTAATATAAATAATAATTACATTATAAAGAAATTCAACAGTAAAAAACGGAGTAATTTAATTAACTAGTCAGTTATTTAAGTGCCATGCGTAATACACAATTGAGCGATCATGTCTCGAAAGAGACATGACTAATAGAGCAGAAGATTTTCTCACAGTAGGTTGCCATTACTTTCTGCAGTAGACTGGGTTTCAACGGAGACACTAGAACGCAATCTGCGCTGCTATTTAACCCATAGCTGGAGCGAGAAATGACGGTTTAATTACTTTCCCAAGGACATTTGAGCGTAGGTGAATGCAACGAATTCAACTGGAATTCGAACTCGGTTTTCTCGTTCTGAGCCGATAGTCACTGCGCAACAACGTACATATAACTGGTAGTGAAGTTAATTTGATTTTTTACTTAGACGTAAGGCTTTGCTATATTTTAAATCTATTTCTTTCTTTCTTTATCTGTTCTGACCTTTACATTTTTAAAAAGTTCTGTTTGCTCCCTAAATGACCTACACCAAGTATTTTAATTTTCTTTCTTTTTTAATATATATATATATATTTTCCAAATATATACTGTTAAATATAAGAGACAATGAATGTCGATTATGTTTAATCATGAGCCGTTCTAAACATCGTATTTTGGTTTTAATTTCAGTTGAAAATAAAGACAAAAATTCTCCAAAATTTGGATATTTTTTTATTAAGTTGGTTCTAAGCTTTCGGATCACATAAGCCATCTTCAGAGAGGTTATAAGGACGGTAACACAATAACATCCACAATCAGCGACGATTTTATCTTGTGTTTAAATAAAACTCAGCTAAGCAACGGCAACAGTTACGAAAAATAGCAAACGCAGTTCGCAAATTTGCAATGCGGTTCTATGACGTTATGTTTAAATCTGGTTATAACACATTACATTGCATTTGAATATACGGTTCTGTTGTCATTTCGAGCTATCAAGCTTCTAGTCACCGACCAACAAACCTTTACATTTGTTAGCAGCTGCGAAACCGAGAATTTGTTTTTGTAATAAACAATGTTTTCAAGCGACTGTTCACACTCATGTATTTGCAACTTTTGGACATGTATCTTATAAATCGTATGCGCAAATACCCTTGGGAAAGGTATTAATCCGCCACTTTCCTCCAGTTAAATAACAGGGCAGATTGGGTTCTATAGCCTTAGCTGGCAACCAGTCTACTGTAGAAGCCAATAGCAACCTACTGCAGGATAATATTCAGTTAGTCATGTCTCTTAGGAGGAAGGAACAGAAATTATGGTTCTACAGAAGGATCATGAGAATACCGTAGAGCGAACATTTAAGCAAAGAGGAAGTTTTACAGAAAAGAAACAAAAAAGGAAACAAAAAGCATAGTCATATTAAGAATTAAAAAAAGAAACGTATGCAATTTACAGGCACATAACGAGGGAAGAGGATTTGGAGAATTTGACACCCACATGAAATAATGAGTGGAAGTTGTGGAAAGGACACAGCACATAAAAAGAGAATCTATCTTGCACCTTTATAAGTCCGTGAATTGAATATTGCTGCCATATTGCTCTTGTGGTTCGGATATATATCTAGAGATTTCTGACTAAATTCAAAGCAGAACCTGCAATTTTATAAATCCAGACCAGGCATCTCAGTTTCAGTCTCTGTGTCTTTTCTATAAATATTTTCATGGTAAATGTTCTGATAAGATTTTATCTTTGGTACCTCTATTTCAAGAATTTAATCGCAGTACTAGATAGGTAGCTAGGTCTCATCATTTTGCTATTGGAATTGTGAGGCGTAACTGTGATAATTTATTCTCTGACATTTCTCGCCTGAGGAATTCACTTCCGATGACTTGATTTATTATTAACTCCGTTCTTTAAAAATTCGAATGCCATGTCAATCGCCATCTCTTTCCTTTTTGAATCCTGTTCTAACCAAAACATTAACATTAACCTTGAAAATGGAGCTACAGAATAAGAAACAAAGAACTTGAGGACTTCCAGTAGCAGTGACAACTGAAATGGATAGCATATGCGCGTAAAGAGAAAATAATGACATGATCAATATGTTTACATTCAACACTACCTCAACTAAAATCAATTGACTATAGCATATAACATAAACATCACTTGAGGACTTTCAACTGCAGTGACAACTGAAATGGATAGCACATGTGCTTAAAGAGAAAATAATGACATAATCAAGATATTGACATTCCACACTGCTTTAAACAAAAGATTAGAAAGAAATCCCCGTCAATACTGGAAAGAGCGATAACAGTCGCTGAACTTGTAAAATTTATTTTCCTGAAAAAATGGTTTTAAGTGGAAGATTTTAAAAATTCCAATCGATTATAGCACTTAGCGATTATAACACCTAAGCATGTGCGTTGTGGAGCAGTGGATATCGGCTCGGAACGAGAAATCGGAAAGCCGAGTTCGAATTCAATTGAATTCGTTACATTCACTTACGCTCAAATATCCTTGGGAACGGTTTTCACTTCTTCATCACTTCTCCCTCCAGCTATGGATTAAATAGCAGGAAAGATTGGGATCTATAGATTTTTTTTTAATCATCTCACCCCAAGCAAGGCATTCCACTGCCACTATTGCGCATGGGGCTACATAGGGGAAAGTAAAGAGAAGGAGTGGTTAGACATAGGGAATGTCAGGAGGAAGGTGACAGATGAGTAAGGATACCGAGGATGAGGGTTGGGCAGATGGGAAGAGTGTTTGATAGAATGGGAGCAGGTTAGTGTGTTAGGAGGTGTCTATTGACCTTACATTTAAACTCCTGGAGATTGTAGCCGTCGGGGAAGCAATCGTGTGGAAGGGAATTCCAAAGTCGGGAAGTGCGAGGAAAGAAACTGTTGGAGTAGAAGTTGCGGTTGCATTTTATCGGTTTCACTGTAAAAGGGTGGGATCTAGTTGCTAATCTAGTAGCTCGTGCAAATTCGTATTTAGGAGGCACCAGTGATCTAAGTTCATCGGAGCAGAAACCGTGAAAGTATTTATAGAAGAGACACAGGGAAACCACGTCGCGCCGGTGGGAGAGAGACTGCAGGCAACCAGTCTACTGCAGAAAGTAATAGCAACCCGCTACTGGAAAATCTTCAGCCCAGTCAGTTATGTCTTTTTCGAGACATGATCGCCAAAAGCGTGTATCACGTATGGTACTTAACTGACTGACTTATAATATTTCGTGTTCGATCAATAAATATAAGGAAACATCCATTGTTAGCATTAACCTTAGAAATAAGAAGAACCGGTTCAACTCTTTGATCTTGGGCCAATGAGCAAGGTTTGAAGAATACTAAGTGTTGGGACGCCCGCGCCTATTCGGCGATAATGGACTATTCCATTACTATGTAAAGTAATGGTGGCATCTACGTAGGGGAGTGTGCAGAGCAGCCGATTGACAAGTCAGTCGTAGACTTCCGGTGACGACCCGGAAGTACCCATTGCTCATACTACGTCTTACGACGGTTGAGACGATTAACCTTTATTCTTGTATTGGATACTAATAACCTTTGTAAATACTATTTTCACGGAATACAACAATTAACCTATTCCTGTTGTTGAGTTATTTATTCTTACTCACGACATAACAATAAGTCAATGTATGCCGAATATTTTCTTAAAAGGAAACATCCAAAAATACTTTTAGAGATGAGAAGAACAGACCTTTGATCTTTGCCTGATGAGCAGGGTGTGAAGTGTAGCGTAACTCAAGCTCCATTGTCTTAGTTAATGGATGTCGAATGTTTCTTTATAAGGAAACATCTAATATTAGTATTTTCTTTTATAGATGAATAAAGCAGATGCTACATTCGGTATTTACTCATCTTCTTATGGTAAAGAGCACAAGGGCAGTTTGCGTGGAGAACAAAGCGTATGCCAAGGTAAAAGATTGCCCAGTCTCTACAACCAACGTCGCGCAAGCGTTGATATTTCACCGACCGGGAGAAGGTTGGTTGAATATCGAGATCACCGTTACGTGATAGGTGCAATAAGGAAGGTGCTGCCACAGGGTGGGAATCCTCGGAATCTAGCATTTATCATTCATCTGTTGTGTTCTCTCCAAAGACAGAAACACAATGGAGAGATAAAATATAGTTTATCTCCTCGAAATCAGATACTACAGTTTGATCACACCTTGATGACCAGTTGAAGTAAGGAGCATTGCTTGAGGTGGTACTATAGGGTTGGAATCCCTGGGTCAGGTATCTCTTATTTATTTGTTGTGTTCTCAACGAAGATAGAAATACAATTGAAAGATAGAAGGTAGTTTGATCGCTTGAAAGCAGATACTACACTTTGATCACGGCCTAAGGAAACTGCTAATATTAGCATTACTATTAGAGACGAGGAGAACAGATATTGCACTTAGATCCCAAACAGATGACCAGAGTTTGAAAAAGAGCATAACTTAAGTAGCACTGTTCGGTCAATGAATCTTGAATTTTACTGATAGAGAAACAGCTAATATTAGCATTACCATCGGAGATGAGAAGAGATAATATACTTAGATCTCTGCCCATGACCAGAGCATAAAGAAAAAGGTAACCTGAGTAGTACTGTTTTCTCGGTTAATGAATGCTGAATGTTTCCTTATAAGGTAACAGTTAATATTAGTATTATCATTAGAGATGAGGAGGACAGATACTACACTTTGATACCAGACAGATGTCCATGGTGTGAAGAAAACTGTAACTCGAGAAGCATTGTCTGCTCGGTCTGTAACTGCTGAATGTTTCTTTATAAGAAAGCAGCTAATATTCCAGTTACTATTACGATTTAGGCTTATTGACTTTTCCGCAAACACAGTTGAGAGATAAACGTAGATCGCTTGAAGGCAGATACTACACTTTGATCATAGCCCGATGACCAGAGTTTGAAAAAGAGCATAACTTGAGTAGCCCTGTTCGGTCTTTGAATCTTGGATTTTACTGATAAGAAAACAGCTAATATTAGTATTACTATTAGAGATGAGATGGACAGATACTACACTTTGATCCCAGACCGATGTCCATGGTGTGAAAAAAACTGTTACTCGAGAAGCATTGTCTGCTCGGTCTGTAACTGCCGAAGGACACTGTAACTTATAAGGAAGCAGCTAATATTCCAGTTACTATTACAATTTAGGCTTATTGGCTTTATCGCCTTGCTTGGAACAAAATGATTTAAAAGGAAGATAAATGTCCAATTTTCTTAGATTGAAATGAATAAAACCATGATGCTAAAGAAGGAAAATGGATTATGTCATAGCTGTGTTGATCGTTTTGGTTTTAAATAAGATTTTAAATGACGATGGAAGAAAATGAACAAAACGTTTTCATTCAAATCTTTTTCGTCAATTTTGGTTCGAATCTAATAGAATCTATAATCGGCATTTCATTGATTGAAGTAGCATTAGCAAGAAAAATGCTTTCAGGTTGATTAAATTTACATATAACTTCAACAATAAGAATTATATTTAATGGAAAGAATATGTAATTGTCAACATTTTTTTCGATGGAGGCGACAATAATAGATTTTAATGTAAAACATTATTATTTCAGAAGAGATAAGGAATAGCCAAATGATGAAAAATAAATAAATAAATAAATAAATAAAACTGATGTATGCAAAGTATAGAAAAAGGCCGATAATGAAATACAAGGATCCACAAAATGACGGAAAAATGAAATTTTCAAGTACAGTTTTCCCTGAAGAAATAATAGAAGTTTTGAAATTTATTTTCAGTAAAATCGTCTGGTTGTCATTACAAACTCTCTACCTGTATGACCCCCATCCCAAGAAAAAAAAAAAAACAACGTAATATTTAAATAAATTTGCAATTGCATTGGCAATATCTTCTGAATATGGTATCTCCAATTTCCATCTTATACAATTATATTGTCAATCAGTCAGTTAATTGCCATACGTGATACACGCTTGGACGATAATGTCTCGAAAGAGACATGACTGACTGGGCAGAAGATTATCCCGCAGTAGGTTGCCATTATTTTCTGCGGTAGACTGGTTGCCAGTCAAGGCTATAGAACCCAATCTCTCCTGTTATTTGACTCATAGCTAGAAAAGGAAGAGATGCATCATATTATTAAGTAATAATTAGTTAGGGATCAGTTTATTACTTCATAACAATAGAAAACCGACACCACACTTTATGACCAGTAGAAGCATTAATCATGATTCCAGCTATTATATTCAGTCAGTTAAGTGTCATACGGGATACACGCTTGGGCGATCATGTCTCATTTGAGACATGACTGACTGGGCAGAAGACTATCCCGCAATACGTTGCCATTATTTTAAGCGGTAGACTGGTTGCCAGTCAAGGCTATAGAACCCAATCTCTCCTGTTATTTGACTCATAGCTAGAGGAAAAGATGTATAATATTATTACGTAGTAATTAGTGGGAGATCAGTTTATTACTTCATAACAATAGAAAACTGGACTCCCACTTTATGACTAGTAGAAGCGTTACTCTTGTCTCAAAATATTATATTCAGTCAGTCAGTTAAGTGCCATACGTGATACACGCTTGGGCGATCATGTCTCGAAAGAGACATGACTGACTGGGCAGAAGATTATCCCGCAGTAGGTTGCCATTGCTTTCTGCGGTAGACTGGTTGCCGACCAAGGCTATAGAATCCAATCTGTCTTGTTATTTAACCCATAACTGGAAGGAAGAGACGGATTAATACCTTTCCCAAGGGTATTTGCGCGTAAGTGGATGCAATGAATTCAGCTGGAATTCGAACTCGTCTCCCCGATTTCTCGTAGCCGAGCCGATATCCAATGCACCACAACGCACTTCTATTGTATAATAGAAAAAAGAATTCTGTTTTTGTTTTATAACTTTTAAAATATTTAAAAACAAAACCACACTAAAATAAATGAACAAAAGTTGTACGACTCAGCGATAATGACAGCGAGATTTTCCTCGACTGACTTCAACGGTCAGGGTTGAGTGTTCAAACGATGAAATCACCGACTATGTGTCCGTGAAAAAGGGGAATATTCAGGTCGATGAACATCGTTTACCAAGTCTACTTGCC
>JBBBDQ010001419.1:917500-987500 GCA_037127315.1 Ascarosepion bandense
TGTAGAATGAACATGGAACTGAGAAGGACAGAATAATTCCATGGGGGTAGAGACGGAAGCACTTCGGGTCACCTGGTTAAAAATGAGACCGAGCAAGATCCAGTATTAAACAAGTGGAACAATTGTTCAATAGCGGAGTAGCCATTTAAGGAGATACGGCATAAGTTATCAACTGAAAATGGAATTATATGCAATGGCGAGGTAATAGTAGGGCCGCGGACCTTAAAGGCAGATATATTGAGAGGGGTACATGATGACGTTCATTGCGACGACACGCTGAAGTAAAGGCGGTAACGCCACTGATGTGCAGGGGGCTACATAGGAGTGAAAAGATTGGAAAAGAGAAAACCGGAAACCGCATCCTAAACAGGAAACAAGGGATGAGCCTCTACACCTGTTCAATAGACGTGGGTGGAGTGTGAACCGGGCGATAGTTTAGTCTATCTACTCCAATTTAAAAAAAGAATAAAGAAGAGAGTGAAAAGATTGGAAAAGAGAAAACCGGAAACCACATCCTAAACAGGAAACAAGGGATGAGCCTCTTCACCTGTTCAATAGACGTGGGTGGAAACTTATAAGCGTTGTGGCTGGCTTATGCAAAAGATATTGAAGAATTTATTAACAGATGTCCAAAATGCGATGAAATTAGAGGATTTAGGCAAAAAGAGCTTCATTCATGGCCCAAAGTGGCACACCTATGGCTTAAAGTACATATGGACCACACACACATCAGTCGCATAGGATAATTTCTCATAATGGTGAATGTGTACTCTGATTGGCCAGAATTAATCAGGGTTAAAGACCGGAGAACGTCCACAGTCAAACAGGTTTTGAGATACGTATTTGCAAGGTATGAAGTACCGCAAACGTTTGAATCAGATAATGTTCCTGAATTTTGTGACGAAAATTTGTGTACATGATGGAGGCTGATTATCTGTACGCTGTATAATACTCTTCCGTTCCGTCTTCAACGCAACGGAATCGGAAAGCTGATGGTACAAGCAGTTAAAGTGTAGGCATTATCGTCCATCACTAAAACATTGAGGCGTTTCTAGCATATACACCTCAGTTATAGGTCGATACCACAGGCAGAGAGGAAGTTGAGCTCATCGGCTCTCATGTGCCGACAGACTAGAGCCTCCATTACCATCTACCACAAGGTAGAGAGTATAGTACAAGAACGACAAAAGTCAACTTTCTTTTGTAGAGTGGCAATAATACGGCTTTGATTGATATGTTTTGGTTCATGCGAATCAATTTAGAAAAAGGATGTGGAGATGGAAGACCAAAGTCGGGAGGTGGAAGGTAACTACAGAGAGTAGGCTGAGCAGAAAGCAGTATCGCAGGAACAAGAAAAGAGATAAAAGCTAAGTGATAAGGATGAACAAAAAATGGAGATTAGTGGAAAAGGAAAAACTGACAAAGAAGTGGCCTAAGAAAGACCAAGGTCGCCAATCAAAAGTAGAAAAGAGGAGAAAAAGGAAGAGCTATATAAATCAAGAGTAGTAGGACGAAGCGAAAGGAACAACATATATATACTATCATTCCGATTCTTGGAGGGTGTGGTATCCTATGCAAATTAGCTGAGTTGTATTTAAGTACTAAGCCGCTAACAGTCTATTGCGTCACGCGCAACCGTGTTTTACGCATCGAGTACCGAAACTGCGAGATATACCAGAAATAACAAAGAGGATACCGGAAATACGTAAATGCTAAGTGGATAAAAACTTTGATAACTATTGAGTACATAGAATAATTATGATTAAGATATCTCATGATTTTTTTTTAATTATAAAGAGACTTATGGACACACAAACTCTCTGTCTTGCTCTCTCTCTCTCTCTCTCTCTATATATATATATATATATATATATATTCTCTCTCTCTCTCTCTCTATATATATATATATATATATATATATATATATATATAATATATAAACTTATTTATGAATGGAACATTGTGTGTGTGTGTGTGGGTGTCCGTTACCTACAGACTCCGAAACGGCTGAATCGATTTTCTTGAAAACTTACACAGTTGTACTATAAGCGTCTGCTAGTGTTCTTAGCTAGGTTTTGTGTCGAGGTACCCCCGATAAATATCGAAAATCGATAATCGAATAAATCTGGTTATAGAAGGAGTGGTCCGATTTTAATCAAATTTGATACACTCATAGACAAAGACATAAGAAACGATATTCAGAAGTTTCAAAGTTGCAGTTCTTACAATAGTGCAGAAAATCGATAATATATATATATATATAAAAAGCAAGATGTTTGTGTGTGTGTCTGTTGATCTGCCTGTATGTTTGTATTTTTTCAGCCCTTTTATTTTACTTTTTGCTTCGAGGTTGGCTCTAAGTAGGTATAATTGTAGTTCTTAGTCTCAGCCATGACACAAATTACCCAGAGGACTTATTTAGACTTCAAAATTCAGTTTACGACGAAAAAAACTTATTCATATCGATACCAGGAAATCAAAATTTGACTTATATCCATTCATTTTGCTTTCAGTCTACTGTTTCGCTTTAACTTGAAACAACTATTGCTTTTTAGTCTTTCGTGTCAACGTCCAAAGAGTCTGAGCTCCAGGACCATGGATTAGTTTTAAAGCTTTCATTACACCCAAGCAACGCCGGGCTATACTGCTAGTATATATATATAATTAATTAATTATTTATGTTTAATTAAGGCAGTAAAAGCCACTGCGATGCAAGTGTTGGCTAAGCGTGAAAAAAATCAAGAGAGGAAGGTAAAATCTTTAGGATGCACTGAAAATATACAACGCTTTGACATTGCATTTAATTTTTGAATATCTTAGTTGACAGATGTGCATTTTTGTGCAGTGGACATCGGCTCGGAACGAGAAATCGGAAAGCTGAGTTCGAATTCCAGTCAAATTCGTTGCATTCACTTACGCGCAAATAACTTTGGAACAGGTATTAACCCGTCTGTTCTCCCTCCCTCTGGGTTAAATAACAGGACAGGTTGGGTTATATAGCCGTGGTTAGCACCCAGTCTACCGCAGAAAGTAATGGCAACAAACTACGGAAACATCTTCTGCCCATTCAGTCATATCTCATTCGAGATATGATAGTCCAAGCGTGTATTACGTAACTAACTGACTGAGTTGACAGAACGCAGGAAGCTCGAAGAGAGTTCCACAAGCAAGAAGAAACAATTAGCATCGAAATTATAGTTATAAGTAGCGAGTTCAACAGCGCACTTATGAGACCTAGCTGCCAATTTAGTACTGCACTTAAATTCATGAAGCCGTAGTACTAAAGACAAAAAACTCATCAGAACAATTCAAGTTAAGTACTATACATAATACATGCTTAGGCGATCATGTATCGAAAAGAGACATGACTGACTGGGCAGGAAATTTTCCCGCAGTCAGTTGCCATTACTTTCTGAGGTAGATTAGTTGCTAACGAAGGCTATAGAATTCAATCTAAATTAAATCTGCTGATTAACTTATAGTTGGAGGGATAAGTGATGGATTAATACCTTTTCCAAGAGTATTCGTGCGTAAATGAATGCAACGAATGCGACTCGAATTCGAACTTGGCTCTCCAATTTCTCGTTTCGAATCGATATCCACTGCACCACAGCGCACATAATTACTCTGAAAATATTCATTCGAAGTCGGAAAGAGTCGAAAGTTACGTGGGTGGGAGATTGACTGAAGCTGAAGTGCCAGATCAAGACCAATAACGTTGCAGATTCTTCTTTGGATTTTGTAAAGAATCTGAAGACACATAGCAGAATAACCAAACCAATTTAGCAGAAATATTCGGTTCACGGATGAACGGCAGATTTTTTAAATATTCACGAAATAATAATTAATTGTTTAAATTTAAAAAAACAAACAACTGATAATGGCAATAAACAGCATTCATAAATGTTTAATTCAATAAAACAATTACAATGTATTTATTTTTGCTGTTCGTAAAGTGTTTTTTTTCTGAAATCTGTCAGTTTCTTCACGATACGGTCTCCACAATGACTTACCTCGTTACTCAAATGATTATTACATTTTAACAACCACTCTTTACTGTGTGCTTGCCATGTATTTATACAAACGTGACATTCATTGTCTCTCTTACTTTCAATGTGCCTTGTGAGCGTTAGATTCTCCCGGCATTCTCTCCGCACGACGTGTCTTATAAATTTAATCATTTTCCTTTTTGATTGTTAGAAAGCAGTTTATTTATATTTTATTCCACCAAATACAAAATCCAAGAGCCACTCAAATTAGAAGGTTACTGAACAAAGTTGTTGTATGAGCGTTAGAGGAGGTGATAAGAAGTTCAGTATATAAAGATATGTATGAAAGATAATGGTAAACTCTTGACGTGAAGAGATTAAGAGCCACTCAAGATAGTGGGTTAATGAATGAAGTTGTTGGAAGTCTGTAAAACGAAGAAGTAAAATGTGTGTATTATGGAAATATGTAGGATAGATAACGGTTGATTTGATGAGGTTTGTAATTGTAAACACCAATTCTACTCCAGTAGCTTCTTTTCTCGCACTTTCCGCCTGTGGAATTCCCTTCCATTTACTTGCTTCCCCGAAAGATACAATCTCCAAGAATTTAAATGTAAAGTCAATAGTCATCTCTCATGCTCCTTTTTTCGTCCACTCCACTCTCATCAGTATTCTCATTCTTCTCTTACCCACTTCCAGACACCCCTTATAACCTGTCAGTCTTTCTCATAACTTTTCCCCTGCAAAATGGTGGCAATAAAATGCCTTGTTTGGGGCGATATGATTATAAAAAAAAGTTTTAAAATCTTTTTTTGAATTGGCTCTACGACTTAAGAGTTCTGGAGAAAAAGCTGTTTAAGTGGAACTTCATCCTTGTTAATGGAATACAAAGTGAATGAGGATGAGTTAACTTCTTAACATGGTACGATTGATCGTAGTTTTAAAGATCTAGACTAGTTGAACTAAGGAATGTTGCTCGTTTTAGCATTTGCCATGGATATAGCGATATAGCAGGAGGCAGGCAACATTTCGTTTGTTGGGAAGGGGCTGCAGAGTTGAAGTTAATTCATCACTCACAAACGTTGCGTAAACTTTTTTGAACTCTGTCAAGATCAGACAGTGAGAACTCGACAGTTCCAGTCCAGATATTGTGGCAAAACTCTAACTTTTATAATTCTTGTAAATCTATGGCAGGGCAGATGGAATGAAACACTCCCTGGAAAGGCGCAAAAAACCGACCATCTTTCCAGAGTTTTTATGCCTGGAGTGATCTTTAATGGCAAAAGACGTTCAAGGCAAGTGAATATAACCTTTCATCAAGACACGAGTCAGTCAGTTAAGTGCCATACGCGATACACGCTTTGGGCGATCATGTCTCGTAAGAGACATGACTGACTGGGCAGAAGATTATCCCGCAGTAGGTTGCCATTGCTTTCCGCAGTAGCCTGGTTGTCAGCCAAAGCTATAGAATCCAAATTGTCCTATTATTTAACCAATAACTGGAGGGAAGAGACGGATTAATACATTTCCCAAATGTATTTGCGCGTAAGTGAATGCAAGGAATTCAACTGGAATTCGAACTCGGCACCCTGATTTGTCGTTCCGAGTCGATATCCATTGCACCACAATCCACATCAACGAGTAAGTTTTCTTTATAGTTATTATAAATATGCTTGTTTCCCCACACGATCTGTCCAGTATAATCTCATGATTTGTTGGTAGAACCATGCTTCGCTTCAATTTTTTTCTTTACACGTGACAAGTTTTTTTAAAATTATTAACTACCATATAGGAGACTAAACATTACATAGAAAGCCATCACGTGTTTACTTGATTGTAAAGATGTTTTCCGATCCCTCAATACCTTGCACGATTTCTGTAATCAATCCTTCGAATTTAAGTGTCAAACATTATGTCATTTGTTCTTACAACTCAAAATATCCAAAGGGTTAAAACTCGAACCTGTTTCAATTGGAGTAGATAGACTAAACTATCGCCCGGTTCACACTGCACCCACGTCTATTGAACAGGTGAAGAGGCTCATCCCTTGTTCCTTGTTTAGGATGTGGTTTCCGGCTTTCTCTTTTCAAATCTTTTCACTCCTACGTAGCCCCCTGTGCTTCAGTGGCTTTACCGCCTTGCTAGGGGTGATATGATTAAAAAAAAAAATTATGTCCCCGATATGTTACTCACATTTTGTGCGGTCCTTTTTGCTGACAAACATAAATTCCGTATTGTTATATTTAATAATTCTGAATTTCTGGGATTGTAGCTATAGGGGGAGGGTTAATGTTTCGTTGATTCGGCCTCGTGTCATGCATAATCGAACTCCCTAAAGCTTACATATTTTATCAAGAATTATCCGAATTATCAGAAGGTTTTCATCAGAAAGTTGAAGCTGATTGTAGACTGGAGATTGGAATGTGTGGATGAGTGGAAGAGGAGAATAATAAAATATACATTTTTCGTGTCAACAGAAATTTATTAAAAGAAAAGAATAAGAAGAATTCGTAGAAGTTAATATTCAATTATAAACAAGTAATCAGTTGAGGGTATCAAGAGTTGAAGAAATGTTCGTAGTAGTAATTTGTTGGAAAGAGTTTATGCGTATGTATGTATGTATGTATAAGCGTTTGTTTAGTAGGAATGTCTTTGAAGGAGGAGAAGAAGTAAAATGAATCAGCATACGAAAAAGGAGAAAGAGAACGATGTGCGACGCGACCTTACGTCCGGGTCGTGGTTGAAGTTTCTCCCGTTACATTTTAGTGTGTCGTCTCGCTGCTCCCATCTGACTGACTTATGTAAGTCATTTCTATATCCTTTAGATTTTTCGCACTGGATCGCGAAGTTTTTTTTTGTCTTGCAAATCGCTCCCATTGGTCAGAAAACCAATTTAGCGAAATCCAGTTTCGACTTTTTCTTCAAGCACATGATCAATTCTTTTTTTTCTATTTGGTAAAACCAGGATTTCAGACGCCATTGTGAATTTTTTTTAAATGTGAAGAAGAAAGTTGCTTTTAATTTTAATTTTCTATCCCACAGCATGAGACGTTATCATTGTTTACATTCAGTCTTTTGTTTTCCATATTGTTGAAATTGGGAGCTTTGTCACAAGGAACCCGCTTCCTTTTAGTGTTTGGCCTCAATATTAAATTATGACGGACTGACACACACAGCTCTTATTATAGTATAGATTGTTATTGTCGATCCAAGTAAACTTCAGGGAATTTCGAGCATAACACTTTATTTAATATACAAGGATAGATTGTTTTCATTTTGATGACAATGTTTAGGGATATTCTGTCAAGTTTCTTTTTTGTACTGCTCAGTTATTGCTCGCCTCGTTTATACAGAATTCAAGCACACGCTGCCCGGTAAAAGTATTAAACATTGAAATCACAATTAAGTCTCACAAAATTCCTGAATTAGTATTTTAATCCACAATGAAGGTAACCATGTTTTATTCTAGTGGTCCAGAGAACTGAACTGTTTTGTGATATCAATCCTCCTATATGGCAGCAAATGCTGGACGATCTCCTCAAAGATGAACGAGATACTCTAAGCAACAACAATGTCGTTCTTCAGAAGGATGCTGAAGGTTTTGAAGAGGATGGAAATAAAAAGGAAACTTAAAAAAATAGAGACGGAGGAAAGCAGTGTGAAACCTACTTGATGGGCTTGAGCAGGTGGATGGCGGAGCAGGGTTTGGGAGAGATACTAAGAGGAAAAATATTAAGAGCGACAAGGGATAGGGATAAGTGAAGGTCCATGATCGCCTAAGCAGAAGAATTGTCTCGTACTTATCGGTAGTGGAAATCTCTTCGTGTTTTTTTGCACCTACTTTCGTTAATGTAACATTACTCACTATCTTGTGTCGTTTTGAATTCTGTCAGCGTCATCAGATACTTAATTTATAAGCATAGATCTTATCCACGTAATCGACAGAACTTCCTTCGGAGCGGACTTCATTGCCCGGCGCCTGAGGCGTTACAAAACGCACCCTAAACCTTTAGCTTGTGTTAGCTAGCTAGCTAGCTAGATAGATAGATAGATAATGAACTTGAGATAGATAGATAGATAATGAACTTACTGAGATAGATAGATAGATAATGAACTTACTGAGATAGATAGATTGATAGATAGATAGATAATGAATTTATATAGATAGATAGATAGATAGATAGATAGATAGATAGATAGATAGATAGATAGATAATAAATTTATAGAGATAGATAGACAGATAGATAAGGAACTTATTGAGATAGATAGATAGATAGATAGATAGATAGATAGATAATGAACTTATTGAGATAGATAGGTAGATAGATAGATAGATAGATAGATAGATAGATAGATAGATAGATAATGAACTTATTAGATAGATAGATAGATAGATAGATAGATAGATAGATAGATAGATAATGAACTTATTGAGATAGATAGATAGATAGATAGATAGATAGATAGATAGATAGATATAGATAAGGAACTTATTGATAGATAGATAGATAGATAGATAGATAGATAGATAGATAATGAACTTATTGAGATAGATAGATAGATAGATAGATAATGAACTTATTGAGATAGATAGATAGATAGATAGATAGATAGATAGATAGATAGATAGATAATGAACTTATTGAGATAGATAGATAGATAGATAGATAGATAGATAGATAGATAGATAGATAGATAGATAAGGAACTTATTGAGATAGATAGATAGATAGTGTATGTGGTATCGACTCGATGAAGTAATAGAAATTTTTAGACAAATTAAACTAAATGTGAATCCTAGTAGATAATTATTATTACCCTGATTATGAGATTGAGTGTATATAGTTGGTATTTTGCACATATGACTTTCCAAGATACTGCATACGATAATCAGTCAGTTAAGTGCCATACGTAATCCACGCTTGGGCGATCATGTCTCGAAAGAGATATGACAGACTGGGCAGAAGATTTTCTCGCAGTAAGATGCCATTACTTCCTTCGTTAGATTGGTTGCCGACCAAGGCCATAGAACGCATTCTGTCCTGTATTTTAACCCATAGCTGGAGGGAAAAACTACAGATTCATACCTTTCCCGAGGATATGTGTGCGTAAATGAATACAACGAATTCAACCGTAATTTGAACTCGAAAATCCGTTGTCTCATTTCGAGCCGATATCCGCTGCACCAAAATGTACATCCGCGTATGATCATATCTCTGACATAATCAATATTAAACTGCTCTCTGTATGAATTCAATGTTCAAAGAAACCTCATTATACCTGCAACCCAAAACTATTATTTTGCATCTTGTCTCTTTTAACTAATTATTTTTGTTGTTTCAGTTTCTGTCTTTTAGTCAGAAACCAAATGGGATTTGCCTGTAGTCTATCATCGTTATTACTATGTTGCCCCTGTTATTGCATCTGATGGTACGGTCCGGACCATTTCTTAATGTCGCAGGTAAACACCACAAATATTATCCACAAATCCTATACACTGTAAAAGCTCAGTTCTAGCATAGGCACAAAAAATAAATGAACCTTATTCATTCTTCGTACTCATTTGCTGACACCCACGCCGTTTCGGGTCAGAACAACACTTACTCTACGGCCGGCATAAACTCAACCAGGTTGTTTTAAATTGGTTGACCACTTGCAAGACAGAGGTGGTATTAGAAGTGAAAGATGCTATAAATGAAAAAAAATATGATGCCCTCTGAAATATACAGGGTAATGAGAAATCCCAAATGAGGAGAAAGTGTTGGGTCAGTGTGAGAAACGCCTTAGAATATCAATGTCTACATTTCCAGTGGATTAGTAAGAATAAGGAGACGACTCAACATTTTTAAGAAACATTTCCTACTGAAAATATAAAAGCAAAAACGAAATCTGGAAATATTTTAAAGGTTTTTTTTTATATAAATTATTGCGCATCTGTTTGTTCGTTTCAAACGTGTTTGACTAAGCAGTATTTACTCTCAAAATATGCTGTCTTAAATTTCTTTGTTCTGCGACTCACTCTCTCTCTCTCTCTCACCCTTTCTTTCTCTCTATCTCTCTCAGTGTGTATGGGTGGTGTGTGTGTGTCTTTAAGCAACAATTCCTCTCAGAAAATCGGTGGTCAATTATTTTTCACATATTCCTTTATTACCAATATTTATTACCAATATTTATTACCAATATTTATTACCAATATTTATTACCAATGGGTGTATGTTTAACACTATATCACCAGACGATGAGGCAATGTTGATCTCAGACAGAGAAGAAAATCTAGATACACCCAAGAGAAGGTAGTACAGGAAATCAAGAAAAGAACACTAAACATTAACTTTAAGAAAACCGAATGAATGGTTGTTAACAAAAGGAAGAAACCAAGTAAGAGAAAGGGAGAAGAAAAGACTAAAGATCCATTGTAAGAAAACAGAATTCATGGATGTCAGCAAGAAAAACAGGTCAGGATACTAGCTACGAATTCAGTCAGTCAGTTAAGTGGCATATGTGATACACGCTTGGGCGATCATGTCTCGAAAGAGCAATGACTGACTCGGCAGAAGATTATCCCGCAATAGGTTGCCATTACTTTCCACGGTAGATTGGTCGCCAGCCAAGGCTATAGAAACCAATCTGTCCTGTTTTATAAATCATAGCTATAAGGAGAAGCGGTGTATTATATTATTGCGTGGTAATTAAAGGGGGATCAGTTTATAACTTCATAACAATAGAAAACTGACCCCCCACTTCATGACCAGTAGCAGCCTTAATCATGATTCCAACTATTATATTCAGTCAGTCAGTTAAGTGGCATACGTGATACACGCTTGAGCGATCATTCCCCGAAGAGACATGACTGGGCAGAGATTATCCCACTATAAGTTGCCATTGCTTTTTGCGGTAGACTGGCTGCCAGCCAAGGCTATAAAACCCAATATGTCGAAATCCACTGCACCACAACGCACATATTTTCCTCATTACATTTCCCCAAAACATAAGCTGTCAGGCGTTGCTTTCCCTTGTCTCTCCTTCCTTCTATCCGTTCCGTGAGCTTCAATTTCTCCAAGCCATCTTTCCTCATTCAGTCAGTTAAATGCCATACGCTATACACGCTTAGGTGATCATGTTTCGAAAGAGACATGACTGACTGGGCAGAAGATTATCTCGCAGTAGGTTGCCATTGTTTTCTGTGGTAGACTAGTTGCCAGCCAAGGCTATAGAACTAAATCTGTCGTATTATTTAATCCATAACTGGAGGGAAGAGACGGATTAACACCTTTCCAAAGGTATTTGTGCGTAAGTGAATGTAAGGAATTCAACTGGAGTTCGAACGCGGTTCCCCAATTTGTCGTTCCGAGTCGATATCCACTGCACCACAACGCACATCCAGCTACGAATTAGAGATACCAAAATAAAACATGTGGGGAAGCTCAAATATCTTGAACGTTTTTTTTTTTCACAGAGAATGGGGGGAAAAAAAAAACTGAACGCGAAACTCAAACACACATAGCAAAAACAAAAACGCTTTCCAATAAATAAGCAAGGTACTAATGTAGTCAACACAAAATTAAAAGTAACTCTTTTCTCTTCTTCACTTTTTACAAAATTCGCAATTACTCGTGAAATCCTAATTTTGACAAATAGAAAATGGTTTGACCCCATACTGAAAGAAAAAGACGAAGCCGGGTTTCGCGATCAAATGTTAAATTAATTTTCTAACAAATGGAAGGAAGCGATTTGGAAAACTGAGAGAAAAATTAGTAATCCAGTATGAAAACTTTAATGGTTGTAAAAACACAAAGAAATTCAGAATCAGTCAGTCAGATGGGAGCAGAAATTAAAGACGAGACCGCAAGATATGACTAAAGAAATTTTAATCTGCCAACGCAGACTTAAAAAGTGCCGTCATACATTCTTTCTCCTTCTTCGCTCGTGCTAGTTTCTTTTACCTCTTCTTCTCTATCTTCAACATTCTCGCATTCAACAAAGAACAAAACAACAACAACAACAATAACAAGATACTTCAACTGACTCCTAAAAACTAACGTCCGATAAGTACAATTTCCTTTATTGCTTCACCTTCCTTTTCAATTTCTCGTTGGTCATAAAAAAGAAAGGAACACAGACTTTATTAGTAACCTGTTAATCTTTCTACATACACATATTCTGCTACTTACGATTACAAGCTATGGATACACTTAATTCTTTACTAGAGTTTCTCTTTCAACATTTAACTCCTACAATTTTTTTTTTAATCATATCACCCCAAGCAAGGCGGTAACACCACTGATGTGCAAGGGGCTACATAGGAGTGAAAAGATTGGAAAAGAGAAAACCGGAAACCGCATCCTAAACAGGAAACAAGGGATGAGCCTCTTCACCTGTTCAATAGACGTGGGTGGAGTGTGAACCGGGCGATAGTTTAGTCTATCTACTCCAATTTAAAAAAAATAAAGAAAAGAGTGAAAAGATTTGAAAAGAGAAAACCGAAAACAACATCCTAAACAGGAAACAAGGGATGAGCTTCTTCACCTGTTCAATAGACGTGGGTGGAGTGTGAACCGGGCGATAGTTTAGTCTATCTACTCCAATTGAAAGAAAAATGTGAGAAGATTGGAAAAGAGAAAACCGGAAACCGCATCCTAAACAGGAAACGATTGTCGGCTATGTTTGTGAATTGGCCTTGTATCAGACATGGCTGACCGTCTCTACTACACTGGTGACTCCGCGAATAACACGCAGTGGAAGAACCCCCACTACTTCACTGGCGAAACACGACGCCCAAAGAACACGCAGTGGAAGAACCCCTACTACCTCACTAACAATGCAAGAAAATTCCATTAAAATCAGAGTAATGAGTGCTGAATTACTATATCCTCTTCTATGACATTGGGTTTTGGAATATTTCCTCACAGACGAAGGGAAGACATTATTATTATTATAATAATTATTAATAATAATAATATTATTATAAACATTAATATCGTTTTAACGATCAGGTTTACTGATACTAATATTCATAAAAGAATAAACAACATAATTTTAATTTCTAAATTTTTAATTTTCTAATTCAGCAGTTTTATTGCGAATTCTGTTGAATATCACAAACGATAACCAATTGTATTCTTTAAAACAATGGTTCCCAACCTTTTTAAGCTCTTGTTCCACTTTAAATCCATAATTGTCCTGTAGACCATGAAATTATTAAGTATAACCCGGATATAAGAGATCATGATATAAGATAAACTCGGGTATAAGAGAGATTTTCTTTGGTCCAAAATTACAGCCTGTTGTAATGTATATAAAAAAAACCAATCCCGGATATAAGAAAACTTTTATCCAGGCCCTCTCTTATATCAGAGTTACACTGTACTGTGAAAAAAATACTTCCATTTTTCACAGACTATATCCAATAAAAATACAACTGCATCTGTAGTCCCAACTGTAAATCACATATATACCATAAACACACACACACACACACACACACGCGCACACACACATACATGCTCTAACATCCTTACACACACAAACACACAGTAAAATTAATGGCAGCAGCAGCAGACAGCCAGCCAGGAATAGCCATTCCTTGAAAAGGAAGGACTCACTCGGACAGACACACGCTCCTCTGCAATTCTGAAGATAAAGAAATTTGATCTCGAAATATTAATGTATAATAGATAGGTAATACCAAAAAACTTCTTTACATTGCTTTATTTTGCTAAAAGCATTGTGACAGCTTTCAAGACCTAACCTTATACCTAATAATGCTTCAAGCAAAATACAAAGCTTTACGATAACTACATCTTGTTTGGTATTTGAAACCCTTGCTTGTAAAGCCTCTATACAGCTTAGGGTTTCAATTATCGAAATTGTTTGCATACAATTTAATTTCATTCATTTAAAGACGAATAGTAAATAAAATGGATGCAGTGGATATCAGCCCGGAATTAGAACTCGGAGGGCCGATTTCGAAATTCCAGTTTAATTCGTTGCATTCACTAACGATCAAGTTCCCTTGGAAAATTTATTAATTCATCTCTTCTTTCCAGCTATGGGTTAAATAGCAGGACAGACTGGGTTCTATAACCTTGGTTGGCAACCAGTCAACCGCAGTAAGCAATGTTAACCTACGGCGGGAAAATCTTCTGCCGAGTCAGTCATGTCTCTTTCGAGACATGATCGCCCAAGCGTGTATCACGTATGGCGCTTAACTGACTGACTGAATATAATAGTTGGAATCATGATTAAGGCTTCTAGTGGTCATAAAATGGGGGATCGGTTTTCTATTGTTATGAAGTAATAAAATGATCCCCCACTAATTACTACGCAATAATATAATACACCGCTTCTCCTTATAGCTATGATTTATAAAACAGGACAGATTGGTTTCTATAGCCTTGGCTGGCGACCAATCTACCGTGGAAAGTAATGGCAGCCTATTGCTGGATAATCTTTTGCCCAGTCAGTCATATCTCTTTTGAGGCATGATCGCCCAAGCGTGTATCACGTATGGCACTTAACTAACTGTCTGAATGAATAAAATCTCCATGGCCTATATAAGAGCTGTGGCTATATATTAGCCGTGTGGCTTATAAAAAATTATAAAGCTTCTTTTGCTCATCTGGAACTTGCCATGACTCATTTTGGTTATAGGCTGGGAAACACAAATCTAAAATACTTCTTCCCTTCAGAGATTTTATCCGCGTGTCTTAATCAATTGTCTTAGTTAAGCTGTTTTTTTTTATTCATTTTAGAAGACGAGAAAACGATATGCACATATCTATGTTTAAAAAATTGCGCGAAGGCTTCCCGCATTGTGCAACACGAACAACATTACATTTTAAGAAAGCGTGGTCTTTACGGGAAAGGCATTAAAAAATAATTCTCAAACTGTGCTGGAAAAACAGTTTGCATGTGACCAGAAAGCGAGTTAATTGAATACTTAAAAATAGAAGGCGTGCGACAAGGACGTGTGGTCTTACCGGACTTACTCACCCTTCAGCAAGATGAATCTAAGAGGGCTAGAAGGACTACTAAGGTTTATTGTCATGATACATATCCATATGAAATAAGCTGCGCCGACAATACTTTATTGGTTGCTGATTTAAAATAAAAACTGGAATATGTTAACAGAGTAATCGTGGAAAAGCAAACGAAAAAAAATACTTACATTATTTACAAGTGAACTACTGTACCCATCTTTGCTGTTTTTATCCTAACGTTCCGACCGTTGTTCCCCCTTCCCGACCAGCCTTCATAAAGTGATTGACGATCCGGGTAACCTTTGAGAAATTTCGATTTGGAAACTCTTTTAATCTAAGACTGTTTTCTTTCCGCTATCCAAAGTCTAGAGATATCACTACTTTTTTTAATTATTTATTTCTGGTAGGTTATAGCTCTCCCCATTTCCATTCCTTTTCTTCTTTTATGTTTCCTGTTCCTTCAGGGTGTAGGTGACCATGGCCTTTCACATCTTCCGGTCTCTTGTAGCTCTTAATACCTTTTGTCGTGTCATTTCTCCAGAAGCCTCCCCTACAATTCATTTGATTAAGCACATCAAATATATAATCTGTGTGGGGTACTTTTATATCACTAATGTTGATGTTTGTGATCGTTTAGCTGCTATGTCTACTTTTTCGTTTTCTCTGGGACCAATGCGGATGCGATTCGAGCATAAAATAATATTTTTGTTTTGTGTGATGAGGTTGATTCTTGGTGGGAGATTGATGATCAGAGGGTTATTTAGAATTTTGTTTTTTTAGTGCCATTAGCACTGATAATGAACCTGAAAATATTATATACTAGCAGTATAGCACGGCGTTGCTCAGGTGTAATGAAAGCTTTAAAACTAATCCATGGTCCTGGAGCTCAGACTCTTTGGACGTTGGCACGAAAGACTAAAAAGCAATAATTGTTTTCAGTTAAAGCGAAACCGTAGACTGAAAGAAAAATGAATGGATGTAAGTCAAATTTTGATTTCCTGGTGTCGATATCAAATAAGATTTTTCGTCGTAAGCTGAATTTTGAATGCTAAATATATCCTCTGAGTAAATGGTATCATGGCTGAGACTAAGAACTACAATTATACCTACTTAGAGCCAAACCCAAAGAAAAAACTAAAATAAAAGGACTGAAAAAAATACAGACATACGGGCAGATAAACAGACACACACACAAACATCTTGCCTTTTATATATAATTATTATCGATTTTCTGCACTATTGTAAGAACTGCAACCTTGAAACTTATGTCTTTGTCTATGGGTGTAGCAAATTTATAACCCGATTTTTTCGATTATCGATTTTCGTTAATTATCGGGGCTACCTCGACACAAAACCTAGCTAAGAACACTCGCAGACTCTTATAGTACAACTGTGTAAATTTTCAAGAAAATCGGTTCAGCCGTTTCGGAGTCTATAGGTAACGGGCACACACACACACACACACACACACACACACACACACACACACACACACACACACACAGTTCCATTTATAAATAAGTTTAGATTTGTTGAGATTAAGTTTGAGGATGATGTCTAAAGCTAAGTTTATGGCTGTAGTTGCAGCACTGAAAATTGATGTGTTGTCTGGTAGGCGTTTTTGGAGTGTGGTGTTCTTAGAGATGGCTGCACTTCCTACTTTATTCCTGTCTTTAGAGCCGTCTGTGTATATTTGTATCCAATTGGGATGTTGTTTTAGGATGTTATTTAAATTAACGATATAAGTTGAGGTATATGTATTAGATTTGGAGTGTTTTGTTAATTCTAGAACAATTTCTGGTTATTTTAGTAGCCAAGGTGGGTGTTCAGGGAATTTGGATTTGTGAATACTGTTTTTGTCAATTAGATATTTTTCGAAGGAGTACTTCATTTGTAGTCCGAATGTTTTTATGGCATTTTACCCCTGTCGAATAGAGTTTTGTTTTCAGAATGGGAGACACAGTTGAAGGTGGGATTGGTAGGACATAAATAAAGTTTGATGTAATATTGGAGTGCTAGTTTTTTTTTCGCCTTAGGGGGAGTGGGCATTCATAGACCTCTGCATACAGACTGTTTAAATCAACAACTTTATTATGACCAAATGGCAAGAGTTGTGGAACTCCTGCAGAAATAACAAACTCTACAAAATTAAACCCATCCTCAAAGAATGGATAGAAGTTACAATTTTTAATAGGAAAATATCAAGAAGAGAATAAATAGTGATGACTAGACTTCAAATAGGCCACACCGCTGTCACCCATTCACACCTACTAAAAGATGAGGAGGCACCAATTTGCAGTCCATGTCAGGAGCTCTACACAGTGAAACATATACAAACAAGCTGCATAGATTTTGAACAAATGCGATTAAGATACTATCAAGAAAACAATCTGAAATACACCTTCAACAAAGCTGACCCAAAAGACCTTTTAGAATTTCTAAAAGCAACAAAATTATATAACAAAATATAGTTGCAAAAGAAAACAGCATAAAACCGTCACACATCAAATCACTACACCTCTACTTATATCTCGACAGCAATTGACTCACAAAAGATCAACAAGCAGTAAACAAAAACAAAACAAACTCTTCAGCATTAAATGACCCAAAAGGGTAGATATGCTGGTAAAACAAACAACTAAACTATATTAAGCCCATCAAGTGTGCCACTCACTGCTTTCCTCTGTCCCTCTTACTCTCTATCCACCTTGTAAGTATAAAATTCCCCAAGCCTTCCTTCCTCATTAAGTTTCTCAGATACTTAAGCTGTCTCTTCCTGATGAATATAAGTTACCTTTTCATTTTCATTCTCACTAGACTTAGTCAGTTAAGAGCCATACGTGATACACGCTTTGGGCGATCATGTCTGACTGGGTAAAAGATTATGCCGCAGTAGGTTGCCATTGCTTTCTGCGGTACTGGTTGCCAGCCAAGGCTATAGAATCCAATCTGTCCTATTATATATATTTAACCTATAGCTACAGGGAGAAGAGATGTATTCTATTATTATGTAGTAATTAATGAGGGATTAGTTTATTACTTCGTGACAGTAGAAAACTGATTCCCAACTTTATAACCAGTAGAAGCCTTAATCATGATTCCAATTATTATATTCAGTCAGTCAGTCAAGTGCCATACGTGATACACGCTTGGGCGATCATGTCTCGAAAGAGACATGACTGGCAGAAGATTATCCCGCAGTAGGATGCCATTGCTTTCTGCGGTAGACTGGTTGCCAGCCAAGACTATAGAAACCGATCTGTCCTATTATTTAACCCATAATAGAGGGAAGAGACGGATTAATGCCTTTCCCAGGGGTATTTTGCGTGAGTGAATGCAATGAATTCAACTGGCATTTGAACTCGGCTCCTCGATTTGTTTTTCCGAGTCGATATCCACTGCACCCCAAAGCACATCTTTCTTTAGACTATTAGAGTAGAATTTATGGTTTGTACATCACTATTTCAACAGTAAAGCACAGAGCACTATTTGACAATTTAGCATCATGCTTAACTTCATGCAGTCAATGTTTGAAGGAGGAGACCTCATTAACAGCCAGAGGGAAAGTGTGGCACTTCCTCCGGACCAGACGTGTTTTTAGATTATTTATGACATGAGGTTCGAATCAAATCCTTCAGTTGACATTAATATTTCATTTCAAGCCATTGTGTATTAACACATGAATACATGCTTTACAAACCAGCTTATATCTCAACTGAGTTAAGTGTTGAAAATTTGATAGTGACAAATTTATTTTGTATATAACGCTTAAAGCGGTGCATATGATGCGTTTATTTAGTCAAATGATATATATATATATATATATATATATATATATTTTAAACATACGCACCGTAATGGGGGCGCTAGAGGGTGTCGTCAGTGATGCCATCGCTTGGATCACTAGGGGGTTTCGGGTCTTTCAACATCATACCCCCCTCACCGCGCCGACCCGACTAGAGATGATCAGACTCCGGCCCACCGTCGATAAGCGCTTTCAGACACTGGAAAATTACGTTTAGGCCCGGTACAAAACCCTGCAAATGCTTCCGATTGGAGACAGTCAGAGCCACTTTCCATTTAGAGGCGAACCGCACATGAACTCGCCCGAAACATTAATTTAGACGCAGAATTTCGGGGAATTTTAGCTAACAATTTGGAATCCAGGCACTCTCTCTTTTGATCCATAACCAATTGTATATATATATATATATATATATATATATATATAAACTTATTTATAAATGGAACTTTGTGTGTGTATCCGTTACCTATAGACTCCGAAACGGCTGACCCAATTTTCTTGAAAATTTACACAGTTGTACTATAAGCGTCTGCGGGTGTTCTTAGCTAGGTTTTGTGTCGAGGTACCCCTGATAAATATCAAATATCGATAATCGAAAAAATCTGGTTAGAGAAGGAGTGATCCGATTTTAATCAAATTTGATACACTCATAGACAAAGACATAAGAAACGATATTCAGAAGTTTCAAGGTTGCAGTTCTTACAATAGTGCAGAAAATCGATAATATGTATACATTTATAAATCGATACCAGGAAATCAAAATTTGACTTACATCCATTTATTTTTCTTTCAGTCGACGGTTTCGCTTTAACTGGAAATAACTATTGCTTTTTAGTCTTTCGTGCCAACGTCCAAAAAGTCTGAGTTCCAGGACCATGGATTAGTTTTAAAGCTTTCATTACACCCGAGCAACGCCGGGCCATACTGCTAGTATATATATATAGAGGGAAAACTACTAAAAAGTTTTAAGTTAAAAATGTATTTTTTGACAGTATTTATTTATTTCTATTATTATATATATTTATATTTGATATTTCAGACTGGCCTCTGTCTGTCATCAGAAATAAATGATTTTTATTATATAATAAATGAAAAACTCATTTATTTATATATATAATAATAGAAATAAATAATTACTGTAAAAAATATACATTTTTAACTTACAACTTTTTAGTAGTTTTTCCTATACATATTAAGACAGTATACGTGGATTATTATCATATATATATATATATATATATATATATATATATATATATATATATATATATATATATTTCCATTTGTAAACGGGTTATTACGCGACCTAGGTTTTTACAATGTGTGGTGTCATCAATCGATCTTTAACAACTGATTTTACTGTTTTTCTTTTTAAGAACGCTCACGTAACGGTGTTTTACTTTGAACGCTCACGTGTCAGGGAATTTTTTAACGCTCAATGTTTAAAACTAAAACGAATTATAGCGTTTTCTTCCATGGTTGTATGAACCTAAGAGATATTTTTGAGTATGGTTACACTTAGTCATAATTTCCATTCATTCGTTCAATAGTTCGTTTTTGTTTGGGAAGAGCATAATCTCTAACTTTTCTTCTTGACACAATCTACATATTTTACCACCGTTGTAAGGCTTGGTTGTTTTTACAATACTCCACGTTATGTCTGGGTCTTTTCCATATTTTGATTTTAATTTCCACACGTGGCTTGGCAAATACAAGTTGCCGATGTACATACAAGTTGCCGATGATATGTGAAATCTCTCTTTGGGATTTCATGTAGAAATGATCATACAACGGTTTTGAACTTCGAAATTTATTTTATTTTATAATTGGATCTGTAATTTAAATATTAATTGCATTGATCCCTCCACCTGGATCATTTTTTAATATTAAAATATTAATATTAATTAGGATTGGGTCTTTGGGATTTACCTTCTAGCTTTTCCTTTTAGATTAAAGTTTTATATATATATATATATATATATATATATATATATATAAGTGGTCTGTTACATATATATGTGGTTAGTTATTATGGAATTAGGTTCCACAGTTAGATATTTACTTTTAAAATGGCTCAGTATGAAAGTAGAGCATAGATATATTATTATTATGTCATTTTTCATCATATTTCGATTTCTGCTATGGTCGCACTACCAACCAAGTCTGCGGGAAAACCTAAGGCAGGTCGTGGCGTGTTGTTATGAGTCCATTTCATGTTTTTTCTATCTCCCCTATCATCCCTAGAGTTACATACACAAAGTTTTCCTTAGTGTGTGGGCTGTACTTAATAAGACAATTTTTGCATATCTCTTAAGCTGGGGTTTCCAGGGATTCTTTCAATGTGTTGTTTTGTTTTATTTTTTATCATTCCAAGTGCACCCACTATTACTGGCACAACTCTTGTTTTCAATTTCCACATTTTTTCTATTTCAATTTCCAGGTTTTATATTTTGACAGTTTTTCGAATTTCTTGGTTGCTATGTTACAATCCGCTGGACAAGCTATATCAATTAATAGACAAGTTCTTTCTTTCTGGTTTTCAACAATAAAGTCCGATCTATTTACTTCAATGTTTCTGTCTGTGTAAATGCTGTAATCCCATAGAATGGTGACATCTTCTATTTCTGTAACCGGTGCTGGGTGATGTTCATACCAGTGTTTGTTTACATATTTTCCATTATATTGTTCAATGTAAATATTGCCTCAATCTATCGTGACAATTTTTATATTCATTTGGGGAAAGTACAGAACAACCTGAGATTAGATGGTCTATTGTTTCTTCGTGTTTATCACAGAACCTGCATTTTGGATCCACATTATTATGTATAATATTTGCCTGAAAGTTTCTAGTGAACAGACTTTGGTCTTGCACTGCAAGAATAAAGTCTTCAGTCTCAGACTTTAATCCAGATGCACGTAACCATCGATGAGTATTAACTTTATCAACATTCGATTTATTGGCATGTTCTGGATATTGACCATGCAGAGGTTTGTCTTGCTAGCGTAGTTTCATCTGTTCAAGAGCTTCATCTTTGGCTTTCATTTTCATATTTTTTGCCGCAATAGTTGTTTTTGGCTTCTATTTTGCTTTTCTATAGAATCTACTAAATGTAAATCTTGTTTGTATTTACTACCTTATACTTTGTTATTGAATATTTTTTCTTTCTTCATGTTGCCTGACTTATTGTATCATCCAATCCTTTGTTGTTTCTATGTATGTTAGTAAGCCAATAGTTGTCTTGTATGACAATTCTAGCTGAATAAGACCTCTTCCACTTTCTTTACGGGGTATGTATAAACGGTCTACATCAGCCTTTGGATGATGCATCTTATGCTTAGAAAGAAGCTTTCTTGTTTTAGAATCCATTCGCCTGATGTTTAGAGTCCAGTTTAAGATGTTGAAGCTACATTGGAACACTGGGATTGCAAGGCTATTAATGGCCATAATTCTGTTCTGAGAATTCAATTCAGTTGTGAATATCAGTCGTAGTCTTCTATAATACTCTTTACGCACTACTTCATTCATTTTTATGGTGAATGTTTTCACACTCATTTACACCAAGGTATTTATAAGCTTCTTCTGGCTTTAATTCTTTTATTGTTACAGCAGGGTCTAAGCTAATTGAGGATGTTTGTTGTTTTTAATTATTATTATTATTATTATTATTATTATTATTATAGCATACTGCAACTTGACAGCCATAAAGTTTCGGTGTTTACTGCACCCTCATCAGGCAGTGAAATATGGTTAATTTACTTGATTATATATATATATATATATATATATATATATATATATATATATATAGATAGATAGATAGATAGATAAGTTGGTTAGAAAAATAAGATAAAAATAAAATCGCACTCCACTTGATTAATCGCATTGGATGATCTTTATCTTATTTTATTTTTTTAACATCTAATTATCTGAGTATATTTTCGAGACATGATCGCCCAAGCGTGTCACCGTGGCAGTGATTGCCTCGGCGACCCAAACGAGCCAGAGTCGGGTGTATGTTTTGTAAGGGAGTGTGGCGAAGGCGAATTAGCGAGCGTTGGTCAGATGGAAAATCGGACATCACTTCGTGGTAAACAGAATTGGTGTCGCTTGTAGCCATTTATATTTACTGTGCTGAGCGCTCATTGGCTGAGTGGCAGCCAGGTCGAGTGAATAAAACGTGGTATGCTCATTTTGAAGGGTGTCGTCGTTGTTATTCGAGCCGTCGTTCGCGTGAGAATAGCGTTTCGGTGATTAGGACAAGACGTGTGGATTTAGTTTGCCTGTTTGGAATATTTCTTGTGGTTGCTTTTTACCAACACATCATTTTTTCTTTTTGCAACAGTCACACTTTGTTGAAGGCCTTCAAAATATCGAATGCTATGTTTGCGTGGGTGATGGTCCTGAAGAGCCTCACTAATTCTGTAAGTAATGGTAGTTAGGAAGTCGGCAGTGAATCGGGCAGATCGAAAACCCTATGCTCATCGTTGAGGAGCTTGTCCTTATCTAGCTGCTCGACGACTTTCTTGTCGATTATAACGTCGAAGAGCTTACTGATAATTCTAAAGAGATTGGTGGGTTTATACTGAACGGAGATATCTCTCTCCCTCTCGCTCTTGAAAACCGGGGGTACTCTTGAGAGGCAAATTTCTATGCAAAGTGCATTGCCTTGTCAAATGAGTATGTAATAACCTTAGAACCATATATAATAGCCAGCGTTGATTCCTTTCCTCTATTGAGAGTTTTATTCAAGCCTTTTTCCAGAACTAAAAGGAACCAAATATTTCGTTTTCAAACTTGTCTTAGACTAACTGTTGTCACCATTCCAGCTTGGAATGCCACAATAATCGCATTATTCTAATCAATATTGGAAAAATTTCTTGTGAAATCTATTTTTCTGAAAAATCGTCTAAAGAAAAAGATTTAAAATGCTTCATCCGACACTAATGCTGTTATAATCTTCCTAAAACCAAATCGTTTGGTTCATGTTACATAAATTTCCACCATTGGCCAGATGTGAACATTCCAAAATCGAAGGCTGAACTAGAAACTTCGTCACCTGCTCATAGACTCCGCCTATAGTTTCCGTTTCGCTTATGCACTCGAAGAAAAATACAATCCAGAATTTTCACCAATAGCTTTCACTTCCGCCTAAAAAAAAAATAAAAATAAAAATAAAAATTGAAGTCGACCTGAGCCTAGGCGATCGGCATAACACCCAGGATTCACAACGTCCGTTGGGACGCGACCTCCCATCTCCAAAAAGCGCCTGATAAAAAGTCGCCGCAGTAAGTCACAACTCACCCTCCCTCTTCTACCGTACGCCTGCGCGGACGACTTTTTACGACTCTCAGTTAGTCAAGTGCCATACGTGATACACGCTTGGCTGATCATGTCTCTTTCGAGACATGACTGACTGGGCAGAAGATTATCTCGCAGTACTATCGCCCGGTTCACACTCCACCCACGTCTATTGAACAGGTGAAGAGGCTCATCCCTTGTTCCCTGGTTAGGATGTGGTTTCCGGCATTCTTTTTTCCAATCTTTGTACTCTTACGTAGCCCCCTGCACATCAGTGGCGTTATCGCCTTGCTTGGGGTGATATGATTAAAAAAAGTAGGTTGTCGTTATTTTCTGCGGTAGACTAGTTGCCAGCCAAGGCTATCGAACCCAATCTGTCCTATTATTCTAACCCATAACTGGAGGGAGAAGAGATGTATTATATTATTAAGTAGTAATTATAGGGGGATCAGTTTATTACTTCATAACAATAGAAAACCGATTCCCCATTTTATAACCAGAAGCCTTAATTATGATTTTAACTGTTATATTCAATCAGTCAGTTAAGTACCATAAGTGATACATGCTTTGGACGATTATGTTTTTTTTCGAGACATGACTGACTGGGCAGAAGATTATCTCGCAGTAGGTTGTCGTTACTTTCTGCGGTAGACTGGTTGCCAACCAAAGCTATAGAACCCAATCTGTCCTGTTATTTAACCCATAACTGGAGAGAAGAGGCGGATTAATATCTTTCCCAAGGGCATTTGCACATAAGTGAATGCAAGAAATATCAACTGGAATCCGAACTCGGCTTCCCGATTTCTCGTTCCAAGACGATATCCACTGCACCACAAATCTTTCTTTCAACGAGACACGTTTACAACAATTTACCACTTCTTGTACTTTTTCGTTAATACAATTATTTACTTCTTAAACCTCCGTCGATTTTTTGTTGTTGTTGTTGTTTTGCCACTATACGCTTAATATAGCAACAATAACTGTTCGATCAAAAAATAACCAAAGTTTTCTTATAAAGAAAAGGCACATCTCACCGTTACCATATAACGTGATTTTATGTTAAGCCAAGCCTCGACAGTTTTGTTGCCTGTTAACTTGTTGTCCTGTCGCAAAATTTAATTTCACGCTACTTTCGTAATCTTAGAATCATAAATCATTTTCTCCCTTCATAGGTGACTGATTTTATTTTTGATAGAAGACATAAATTCAAAATCATATTTTATTTCCCAGAAAATATAAAGTATGTTTCTATTTTTAGATATAGATAAATTGAGAGAGCATGATATTGTGGAGATAATTTTGTGAAGTGATTATTCAGTTCATATTTAATGTGGGAACCTAGAAAAGGTTAATAAATATCTTGGTTTTCTCTAGTTTTCAAAGCTCTCATTCGGTTGGTATGGCCAAAGACGCAATTCAAAAAGCTAATCAGATTACTGAGAGACAAAAGAATCTAAATTAGAAACAAAGAGAAGACTGGTATATGATATCTATCCTTCTATATGGCAGCGAATGTTGGGCGATCATTTCAAGGACGAAGGAGATACTCGAAACAGTAGAAATATGGTTCTACAGAAAGATGCTGAGAATACCATGGACTGAACATGTGAGCAATGATGAAGTCAACACAGATGAAGAAGAGACTTGAAGCAACAGAAATGTGGTTCTACAGAAAGATGCTGAGGATACCATGGACTGAACATGTCAGCAATGATGAAGTCAACACAGATGAAGAAGAGACTTGAAGCAACAGAAATGTGGTTTTACAGAAAGATGCTGAAGATACCATGGACCTAGCACGTGAGCAACGACAAGGTGCTGGAGAGGATGCAAACGAGAAGGAAACTCATACTTTTTTTAAAAAATCAGTTCACCTACTGATGTACAGGGGCCTACATAAGAGAGTTAAAGTTTTAAACAGGAAAAGAGTGAAGGCAAAGACGAACCAGCTACAGGGGGAGAAAGAGAAAAGGGAAAGAGAAGGATATGAACACAGGAGTGAAAACAGTTACAAAGGTAGAGAGAAAGGAAAAGAACAAGATACACTGGGTGATGTGGAAAGAGCCGAAATTAAGTGGCTAAGAGATGGGGATTGACTTTGCATTTAAATTCTTAAAGGTTATAGCCGTCAGGAAAGCAAGTATATAGAAGGGAGTTCCACAGGCGGGAAGCGCGAGAAAATAAGCTGATGGAGTAGAATTGTCGGCTGCATTTGGTTGATCTAAGTGTAAAAGAGTGGGACCTTGATGCCAGTCTGCTTGCCCGAGTAAATTGTTGGGGAGGTGGTACCGGTGACTTAAGTTCTTCGGAGCGGAAGCCATGAAAATATTTGTAGAAGAGACAGAGGGAAGCCACATCCCGCCGATGAGAAAGTGGCTGGAGTCGAGCTGCCAGGTCGGGACCAATCACATTACAGATTCTCCTTTGGAGCCTGTCGAGAACAATGAGACGAACAGTAGGGGCGCCTGACCAGATATGACAGCAGTATTCCATGCACGGTCGAATGGTTGATTTGTATATGTGGAAGATGGATTCAGGCGGAAAAAACATACTGGCTCGCCACAGTGATTCAACCTTCCTAGCAGTGGATTTAGCTATTAATTCAATGTAAGGATTCGACTTGAGGTGGGAAGAAAGGGTAAGACCGAAGAGGCGTAGTGTATTGCTTTCGGGGAGATTTGCTTGGTCCATGCTTATGAGTAGCAGGGGAGATTGTCTGTGATGGTTGACAGATAGGAGTTTCGTTTTAGAGGCATTGAAAATTACAAGCCATTTCCTACCACAATCTACCACTGAGTGGAGGTCCTTCTCGAGATCAACAGCTAGGTTATGTTTGTACACCTCGCCAGATTTCTTACTGATGCGGAAATAGATGGTGGTGTCATCGTCATAGATGCCTACTTCGGATTTGATCACGTCTAGAAAATCATTTATGAAGATTAAAAAGAGCGTCGGGCCTAGGATAGAGCCTTGGGAAACACCAACGTTCGTGCAGTAAGTTGTGGAGGCATACTCATTCTAACCTACATTCATTATGCGGTTAGATAGGAATGATTGGATCAGATCAAGCAAGCGTCCAGTGATACCATAATCACGAAACTTGCGCATGAGGATAGCGTGCCAAACCCTATCAAAAGATATCCAGGGCAACAGCATGAGCCTCGCCGGACATCGAGGGCCTAATATATGTACACCGTGATGGTCGTTAGCGTATCGGCAGTAGACCTGGCAAAGCGGAATCCATACTGTCTGTCTGAGAACACTTTATTGGCTGTAAAATGTTGGACTATTTCAGCATTGATAATAGCCTCGAATACTTTTCAGAAAATTGGTAGGAGGCTGATAGGGTGATAATTGGATGGGTCAGAGGCGTAGCATCAGGAATAGATACCTGATGTTTCTGTGACACCTAATGAGGAATGAAGTTATGGAGAATCTAATACTCACAAGACGGTAAAGAGAGACAAGGGAAAGTGACGCGACATATTCGATGGGATTGAGCAAATGGATGTTGTAGTGGTGCCTGGGAGAGAAACGAAGACGAAAAATATTAAGAGCGACAATGGACAGGAGCAAGTGGAAGTCACTGATCGTCTACGTCCTGAAAGAACACGGCACATAAAGAAAAAGAAAAATCTGTGGTCAACTAAAACCCTAACCATAATGAGGAGAATGTATATTAATATTTCTTCTTCTTCTTCTTCTTCTTCTTCTTCTTCTTCTTCTATGTGACATATGCCGTAAGGATGTGGGCGATTATGTTACTCCGCAACATCCTATCCTTTTTAGGTCTTAATAATGTTTGTCTTTCACCGTCCCTCCTAATGTCTGTTTTGCAAATCATTTACATAAGCTCGTTAGATAAGTTACTAAATTACTACTGTTTATTTTAATCGTATCACCCCGAGCAAGGCGGTAACGCCACTGATGTGCAGGGGGCTACGTAATAGTGAAAAGATTGAAAAGGAGAAAACCGGAAACCACATCCTAAACAGGGAACAAGGGATGAGCGTTTCTCTTACTTCCAGCATATCTTGTGATTGCTAAATTTTCTAAGCATTCTTTCCTCAGTATGTGTTCTAAAAACTTCAACCCTCTTTCTGATTCGAAGCTTGATCATGCTTTTTGCTTGTTAAAACGAATTGTACCGAGAAAATTTTAATATACAGTACTGGAGTATACAAATATGTCATACAAAAAATATATATATATCAGAGGTCTTACCAAAATTATAAATTATCGGGACTGGCACTATACAAGAAAACCACAACACATATCAATTCGTTATTTAATCTCCTTCGAAATACTCGTCTCTGAAGACACACATTATCAAGCATCATTGCCATTGATAGAAGCATTCCTGAAACTCCATTTCTGGGGATAGCGAACAGCTGAATCGTCGCATTCTCTTGAATTTCTTCGATATCATTATTAACTACCTGATGAGACATTGTTCTTTCAATATATATATATATATATATATATATATATATATACCTTTTTTTTTTTAATCATTTCACCCCGAGCAAGGCGGAAATGCCACTGATGTGCAGGGGGCTACATAACCGTAAAAAGATTAATTAGAAAAGAGTGAGGAGTACAAACTAGTTAGAAAGGAGCAATAGAAAGCTGAGAATGCAGGTGCGATGACAGATACATAGGTGGAGAGAAAGGGGAGGTTATACGGGGGTGGGGAGAGAGCTAGAGTCCAGTGGTTAGTAGATGAGTATTGACTTTGCATTTAAATTTCTGGAGGTTGTAGCCGTCAGGAAAGCAAGAATACGGGAGCGAGTTTCACAGGCGGAAAGCGCGAGAGAAGAAGCTGCAGGAGTAGAATTGTCGTCTGCATTTGACTAACCTGACTGTGAATGGGTGGGACCCAGTTGCCAGTCTGGTTGCATGAGTAAACGCCTGTTGAGGAGGCTCCAGTGACTTAAGTTCGTCCGAGCAGAAGCCATGAAAGTATTTATAGAACAGACAAAGGGAGGCCACATTTCGACGGTGGGGAAGTGGCTGCAGTCGAGCCACCAGATCAGTACCTATCACATTACAGACTCTCCTTTGGAGCCTGTCAAGAACACTGAGGAGAACGGCAGGGGCGCCTGACCATAAATGGCAGCCGTACTCCATGCACAGACGGATGGTTGACTTGTATCTATGCAGGATGGACTCAGGCGTAAAAAACATCCTGGATAGACATAGTGACCCAACCTTCTTAGCAGTAGATCTTGCTATGGATTGAATATAGTGATTCCACTTGAGGTCTGAGGACAGGGTAAGTCCTAGGAGGCGTAGTGTATTGCTCTCCGGGAGAATCGCTTGGTCCATGCTTATGGGAGGCAGGAGAGGTTGCCTGTATGTGCGTGTGTGTGTGTGTGTGTGTGTGTGTGTGTGTGGTCATCCGCAGACAGATCTGTTTCACTGTATCAGTACTCATCAGTACGGTTAGACATCCGACTGCTTTTAGCCAGGATTGAAACCCGACCGAATTGTCATTAGTGGGCGATATATTGGAGTAGATATGTTCGCCTCTCTTCCGATTAACAATTCACCTCTGTATTTTGAACAAGAATAGAACTTTATCCCATGTATCCTGTATTTGCATTATTGAGACTATTGTCCTCATCTTTGTTGCTAATAGTCCGAATAATGTAAATATTGTAAATACTACATCATCTCAAAAATATGGACAAAGGCCCTGTGTTTCCTGTTTAGAATTGGGTTTCTGGTTTCTTCTAAAGTCTGCTTCAGTTTTGTATTTCTAACGTCTGCACCTAAACTCTGAAATTTTATTCATGATTCATTTCATTTTGCTTTATTCACCCCATTTTGCTTTATTCACAACAGGAGTGATAGGGCTCGTCTAACATCCGGTTAACACTCCTCGTCGGTCTTTTAAACAGGAGTAGGAGTTTATTTCTTGTTTTCTGATTGGGTTTGGGTTACCAGTTCGTCCTAAAGCCTACTTCAGCTCTATACTCATTACAATTGTCATTTTATATGCTAATAAACTTCGTACAGTAACCCCTCTATTTTGAATGGCTCTTAGGCTTTTTATTAAATAAATATTAGTAAAATACACACACACACACACACACACACACACACACATATATATATGGTGTATGGTTAGGTATTTGAAGGCTATAACAATGCGTTTAGTGTAATAAAAGAAGGCAACGAAGGTGTTAGGCATTACCTATTTATTGTTTCTTTAATATTTCGAGATCAGAATCTCATCTTCAGAATGATAGGAGAGCTTGGTTTCACATCGTCCGCTGTTAGACCGTGCCTTTAAACGAATGGTCCTCTTTCGCTGCTACTGCTGTCGTTAATTGTAGAGGGTTTGTGTGTGTGTGTGTGTGTGTACCTGTAAGTGGGTTAACTCATATATGTGTGTGTTTATGGTTTATATAAGTGCGCGCGGTAGTAGGATATGACTTTTTCGACTCTTTCTTAAAGTGATATATATATATATATATATATATATATATATATATACATATATATCACTATTTTTTAAAGTTATATATATATATATCACTGTATCACTATTTTTAGGAGGTAATGTTATTATATTAACTATGACGAAAATAATCATGACGTGAAAAGACGAATATATAAAGAGCATCTTACTTGTAATGACCCTATGAGGGACACGGTTAGTCTGGATGGTGTCTTTTAATTTCCTAATAGTATTATTCGATGGTTCGCATTTGTCTGCTGCCACCCACCGGGACTTAAGCAATAACTGGCTAACACCTCTTTCTATGTCGTGAGCTAATCAGCAGCTGAAATATTGTTAACTAGAGGCTGTCCCATGATAATCAGGTTCACTTAGTAAATCCGTCCGGTAGAAAGGAAACATCCGTCTTCTTCATCTTTATAATATTTGTTTTTTTTGTCAATAGATAAAGTATAAGTGTGTAAGCAGGGCCATAGCTGATGATAAAAAAAACAAAAAAACACCGGGCACAGAGAAAATTGCCCGGATTTATGACAATGTGATGACGTCATCAGTCTCATCCGTTTCCAGAAACTATGATTTCTGCTGATTTTTTCGGCTAGTCCAATGGAAATTAGGAACAGAACGTGAACGAAAGCAGGAAATCGGGTTCGGACTTTCTGAGTATAACTAGAATTTTCTCCCAAAATTCATAAATAAACAAACTTTTTTTTACTGCGTTGATTCAGATTTTTTCTTCGTCTTTGTTTGTTAGTTTGTTTGTTTGTTTGTATCTTTCTTTCTTTCTTTCTTCGTGAATTGTTTAGTTTGATTTCTGACGAAGACATTTGTCCTTGTCCGGATTTTCACCATGATTGCACGGATCGGCCCGGACGCGTGTCCAGTATGCCCAGCAATTAGATACGGTCATGTGTGTAAGCACAGTAAGTTTCTGTAGAGTCTACTCCTAATGGTGTCCTTTTACGCCCAAATTCACTACCACAAGTGATGCCCTAAAAGCAAAGCATAAAATGACCGAAATTAAAATATTGCTAACGTGTAACTTCAAAGCAACATGGAGGATGTAGTATTTCCCGTAATATCCAGAACAACCCAGAATAATAAAGTAATCCATACATCCTGTCAAAATGGCGGCCATCATGAAACAGAAGACAACCACACAGTTGAGAAGTGTAATATGATTTTTTCTTTATGTGAACGACTTTTTAGAATCAAGTCAGGAACTAACCAACGTCTATATCCACTGAGCCATATGTCCTTCAGGAATAGAGTTGTGAGTTCAATACCAGGCTACAGCAGTGGTGAACAAGTAACTTGCAGGGTTAGAGGGAGATAACACATCACTTTCAATCGAGGCTCCCCACAAGGAATTGAGTTCATATACACCAGTGATTATAATAAAGGGTTCGGTTCGAAATTCCTAGCATCTGAAGTGTACAACGTCCGAAACGTCGTACAAATGGCAACAAAGATGAGGACAATAGTCCGAACAATATAAATACTGTAAATGCTAACTCATCCCAGAAATATAGTCAAATAGAATGATCTGTTATTGAACGTCGTACAAATGGCAACAAAGATGAGGACAATAGTCCGAACAATATAAATACTGTAAATGCTAACTCATCCCAGAAATATAGGCAAATAGAATGATCTGTTATTGAACGTCATACAAATGGCAACAAAGATGAGGACAATAGTCCGAACAATATAAATACTGTAAATGCTAACTCATCCCAGAAATATAGGCAAATAGAATGATCTGTTATTGAACGTCGTACAAATGGCAACAAAGATGAGGACAATAGTCCGAACAATATAAATACTGTAAATGCTAACTCATCCCAGAAATATAGGCAAATAGAATGATCTGTTATTGAACGTCGTACAAATGGCAACAAAGATGAGGACAATAGTCCGAACAATATAAATACTGTAAATGCTAACTCATCCCAGAAATATAGTCAAATAGAATGATCTGTTATTGAACGTCGTACAAATGGCAACAAAGATGAGGACAATAGTCCGAACAATATAAATACTGTAAATGCTAACTCATCCCAGAAATATAGGCAAATAGAATGATCTGTTATTGAACGTCGTACAAATGGCAACAAAGATGAGGACAATAGTCCGAACAATATAAATACTGTAAATGCTAACTCATCCCAGAAATATAGTCAAATAGAATGATCTGTTATTGAACGTCGTACAAATGGCAACAAAGATGAGGACAATAGTCCGAATAATGTAAATACTGTAAATACTAACTCATCCCAGAAATATAGGCAAATAGAATGATCTGTTATTGAACGTCGTACAAATGGCAACAAAGATGAGGACAATAGTCCGAACAATATAAATACTGTAAATGCTAACTCATCCCAGAAATATAGTCAAATAGAATGATCTGTTATTGAACGTCGTACAAATGGCAACAAAGATGAGGACAATAGTCCGAATAATGTAAATACTGTAAATACTAACTCATCCCAGAAATATAGGCAAATAGAATGATCTGTTATTGAACGTCGTACAAATGGCAACAAAGATGAGGACAATAGTCCAAACAATATAAATACTGTAAATGCTAACTCATCCCAGAAATATAGTCAAATAGAATGATCTGTTATTGAACGTCGTACAAATGGCAACAAAGATGAGGACAATAGTCCGAATAATGTAAATACTGTAAATACTAACTCATCCCAGAAATATAGGCAAATAGAATGATCTGTTATTGAACGTCGTACAAATGGCAACAAAGATGAGGACAATAGTCCGAATAATGTAAATACTGTAAATACTAACTCATCCCAGAAATATAGTCAAATAGAATGATCTGTTATTAAACGTCGTACAAATGGCAACAAAGATGAGGACAATAGTCCGAATAATGTAAATACTGTAAATACTAACTCATCCCAGAAATATAGGCAAATAGAATGATCTGTTATTAAACGTCGTACAAATGGCAACAAAGATGAGGACAATAGTCCGAACAATATAAATACTGTAAATGCTAACTCATCCCAGAAATATAGGCAAATAGAATGATCTGTTATTGAACGTCGTACAAATGGCAACAAAGATGAGGACAATAGCCCGAACAATATAAATACTGTAAATACTAACTCATCCCAGAAATATAGGCAAATAGAATAATCTGTTATTGAACGTCGTACAAATGGCAACAAAGATGAGGACAATAGTCCGAATAATATAAATACTGTAAATATTGAGTCATCTCAGAAATATAGACAAATATGAAAGCATCCATCATCGTCTATACCTACACAAGAAAACTACAATGAACGAAGAAATTTATGGTACCTGCATTCTGGTATGTGCTGATCGTGGACTTCATATCCCATGGTCAGACAGGTAACGCACTCATCTACATATAGCGAGGGAAGCTGTCACATAAGAGTCAGCCTGCTACACGAAAATGCTACCCTATATACGTCTGACCGAACAAAAGAACGTCTGTAGCAAGATGGCAATGATGTTTTTCGGCATCCATCACACTCTCCGGACTTGGCTCTTTCCAATATGATCTGCTTTGAGGCATTAAAAAGATATTTATTCGTAAAGCGGTTGCCCAAAGCGAGGAATCAATGGAAACAGCCGCTTGGCGCCTCATTATTCACGGTGGGTCCTTATACGCTCTTGCACCAGTGAAACAAATGCACCATTCATGATGGTGGCTCTGTGCAAAAGTAGAATACTAAGGATAGCGACATACGCATGTAGTTTATTTTCTCTTTTCCAAAAATTCTAGACACTTCCACACACTGAGTAGGATTTCATTTCATAAGAACAGGAGTCGGAAATTTGAGTCGCACGCATTAACTACAGTATTCCCTATTATTGTGTTATCAATCAATCTGATTAAACAGTTTTCGTTGTTCCAGCGTTTTCCTTAGAATATTATTATCCAGAAATACGATCTTATATGAGCATTATAACAATGGCGATGAGTATTTGAAACTAACGTTTGAAAAAAAAATTCTGACGTAGTAAGGATTTTTGAACTCACGTCAACTAGAGATTCGAGACACGCGCAATATGGATAACGTTACGATCGCATAAAAACAGCTTTTGAGCAACAACAACAACAAAAACAACAGCAACAACAACAACTACGAACAGTACAAATATTGGAAAACCAGACATGGATGCTTGAAACAATGATGTAGAATTGTATTACAGTTTCATTCACGCCTGAAGCGGTCGCAAACTTTGTCGACGAACCTTTATATAACCATGAAGAAGGTGTTAAGCTTGGGTCTGACAACAATGTGCGAAGAAACTTTCAAAAATGATTGGCAGGGCTGACTAGATAAGAAAAAAGGTACGTTTACGAAAAATTGTATCTATCAGTTCACGAAAAATATTGTAATTGCATTTTACTTGAAAAACCAAAAAAATATTTCCTTTGATGAAACTGTTAATTTTGTCTAAAATTTCCAGTGAAAGAAGCTTTCTATTTCATACACGTTGGCAATGTTTAAATCTCACAAGGTTCTCATGCTGGTATTATCAATCGTGAATATGAAACAAAAAATAAACTGAAAAATTTTATTTTTGTGCAAGGATTAACTTCGAGTAAAGACTCCACATTAACCGTAAAGCCAGTGACAGAATAATGTAAATGAATTATAAATTTAAGACATGATACTAAAAAAATTGAAGAACAAGATACTGTACAAGAGCAAATAATGCAACCAATGGGGGGGGGGAACGCAAAAAAAAACTGCACCGAACTCGTGTTATGGTTGCCGAGAACTTCATTTTAAGACCGTTTGGACCCCAAAATAAAAAGTGTTTTCAATTAAGAAAACTGAACCATAGACAAAGTCATTGCAAATCAAAGCAAAAAAGTAAGATATTTTTCTACAGTAAATGTTGCATTGACGGATCTAAATCTGAATGAGGTCCCTAACAGAAGATTTGTGAAGATTAAGATTAGTTAATGATGACGCAAAACATAAATTAAACACAGGTTGCAACGTTACTATCAGTAATGAAAAAACTGGAAAATATTGGTGAACCTACATTAAGGAAAAGCCAAAAGAGTTTGACGTGACGTTTCATGAAAAGATTTTGTCGGAGAAATTGTATGTAATGTCTTGTGTGCAGGTAAGACTTAAAAACACTGAGGCATTCACTTTAAAAAAGTAATAGGCTGAACTTAATGGGTGCAGACTGAAAGGAACTGTCCGATTTGTGAAGTCTGCCGGTAAGTTTGTTCTGTAAAAACAAAAAAAAAAAAAATGAATTGTTCCCAATTTAAAATTAGTATAGCGACTGAAATCTTTTTTAAAAGATTTAAAAAAAATTCCCTACAGTATTCTCTGAGGTCTTGGGAAATGTACTAAGACGAAGGCAATTTTTCATTTTAAGGAAACTGTAACTCTTGTTTTTTTTTCAAAAAACTTCCACTCGGATAGTTTTTTTCTCGCACTTCTCGCCTGTGGAACTCTCTTCCGTTTATTTGCTCCCTTGATATCTACACTCTTCAAAAATGTAAAAAGAACGTCAGTTGCTGTTTTCTATCTTCTTAAATCCGTTCATCTTTTATTCTTTCTTCAATACCCACCATACCCTGTCTTTTTTATCCCTGTAACCCACTTGCCCACTAGTGGTGGTTCCATCTTGCTTGGAATGAAAGAAAAACAAACAAAAAAGAAAAAATCGTATCATATTGTGCATTTTGTGGGCTCCTCTAGGGGGTGTAATGGTTATCAAGCTTGTCTCGCCGCAATCATTACAATTGAGTAGTGAGTTCGATCCTTACTGGGTACCCCATACTTTCTGCCTTGTGCCACATTTAATCTGCGATTAGAAAATTACCATATTGCACGTTTTTGCAGCTGTGGAACTCATTAACAAAGAACTTGGCAGATTAGAAACACTTGAAGTTATTTCGTCTACAGATTATACTGGTATTTTCAGCAGTTTATGTTAAAAAAAAATACTAATATTCGTGTCTCGTTAACAATTACCACACATATGTGTCTATACAGTTTGGGGTCAAAGTGGCACCCAGCATTTTATGGTCAGTAATGGATAATATACTAGCTGACTTGGATTCTGCCGTTGCGTATTTGAACGACATACTCATAAAACGCACTATTTATTATTTCCCTTTGCAGTGGAAAAAATTAGAAAATGATACACTGTAGGGATTGTTTTTGGAAAAAGATCACCGGCAGTTATTGACTATTTTTTTTTGGTTCGAAAAAAAGTATTCAGACACATACTGCTAACAGATTTCAACGTTGATGAACGAGTATACAAAACTATGATTTTAAAATGGAGTATTTACCATCAAAGAAATTGAAATATCGAGATTGTTTGTCTAGATTAATTCCAAAATTTAAGGAACCTATTGAGAAGACGGTGATTGCTTGTTTACTATTTCAAAATGGCATCGAATATTCATGTGTAGAAAACCTACTTTCACTGTAACTGTAAATTTTCTTCCAGAACTGTTTTCAAGATTAGGTGTTCCAGAAACTATTGTGTCTGATAATGGTACGTAGTTTACTTCGAGTGACATCAAAGTCTTTTGCAAATAGTATGCAGTTGAAGCCACCATACCACCCAAGATCAAATAGTCAGGATGGGCGTTTTAATGATACGTTCAAAAGGGCGTTAAAGATATCAAACATTGGGGAGGGGTATTTAGACAAATTAAAATCAGGATATGCCAAGGAAATAAAAGTCTAACAAAGAAATTTACTATGCAAATGATTTAAAATACTTTTGACTTATCAAAACCAATTATAAATAATCGAAAACATCGTGTTAATAAAACAAAAAAGAAATCCGAAGAAAGTTTTGAAAGCGAACCCTAAAGAAGAAAATTCATAAGAGAATGTATATCTTAAAATGGTGGACATTGTGTAGAAATACGACCGACCTACTATACCCTTAATTGTTGGGTATAGACACTTAGACTCAGTTTACGGAGGACTTCATCTTATGGACGCAGGAGTCGAAAAGTGTGTCGCACGCATCGCTGCACTAAACTACAGATTGCGCTATTATTATTAAATGTGATTAAACAGTTTATTCAGCAATCTTTTGTTCCAGTATTTTACTTGGTATTTTATTGACCAGATCTACGAGCTCACACGGGCCTTATAGCACGGCATTATCTATCTATCTATCTATCTATCTATCTATCTATCTATCTAATCTATCTAATTCTATCTATCTGTCTATCTATCTATCTATCTATCTATCTATCTATCTAATTCTATCTATCTATCTATCTATCTATCTAATCTACTGTTATCTATCTATCTATCTATCTATCTAATCACTTATCTATCTATCTATCTATCTATCTATCTATCTATCTATCTATCTATCTATCTATCTATCTATCTAATCGATCTATCTATCTATCTATCTATCTAATTCTATCTATCTATCTATCTATCTATCTATCTATCTATCTATCTATCTATCTAATTCAGATCTATCTATCTATCTATCTATCTATCTATCTATCTATCTATCTAATTCAGACTGTCTTATCTATCTATCTATCTATCTATCTATCTATCTATCTATCTATCTAATTCAGACTGCTATCTATCTATCTATCTATCTATCTATCTATCTATCTATCTATCTATCTATCTATCTATCTATCTATCTAATTCAGACTGTTATCTATCTATCTATCTATCTATCTATCTATCTATCTATCTATCTATCTATCTATCTAATCTATCTATCTATCTATCTATCTATCTATCTATCTATCTATAATTCAGACTGTTATCTATCTATCTATCTATCTATCTATCTATCTATCTATCTATTTTAATACAATGTGAAATGTGCTCGCTAAACATTTTTTAAAAGTCATTTCGCCTAAAGTAAGGCAGTTTTACTGCCACTGGTGCATATACATAGCAGGAAAGTGATGAGAAAGAGTAACAGAGTTTAGGGGGTGTCAGGAAGTGGGCAAGAAAAGGATGAGAATACTGGTGTGATGGTAGTGGAGTGGAAGGAGATAAGAGCATGAGCGAAATGATGCGTGTCAGTAAGATAGGAGATGATTAATGACTTTACATTTAAATTCTTGGCGATTGTAGCTGTCGGGGAAGCAAGTAAACGGAAGGGAATTCCACAGGCGGGAAGTGCGAGAAAAGAAGCTGTTTTTTTTATTTTTTTTTTTTATAAGCGTTTCACCCCGAGCAAGGCATGTCACTGCCACTACTGCGCAGGGGGCTACATAGAGTGGAGAAAGGTTGATTAAATATAGGAAATGACAGAGGGTGGGTGATAGGCGGGTAGTGATACCGAGAATGAGGGTTGGGTAGATGAGAGTGTTGTGAGAATAGTTGGGAGTTAGTGTGATAGGAGGTGTCTATTGACCCTCCATTTAAACACCTGGAGATTGTAACTGTCGGGAAAGCAGACTTGCGTAAGGGAGTTCCACAGGCGGGAAGCGCGAGAAAAGAAGCTGTTGGAGTAGAATTTACGGTTACATCTTATTTGTTTAACTGTAAAAGTAGAATTTGCGTTTACAATTTATTGGTTTCACAGTAAAAGGGTGGGACCTAGTTGCTAATCTTGTTGCTCGAGTAAATTCATATATAGGGGGCACCGGTGAGCTAACTTCATCGGAGCAGAAGCCGTGAAAGTATTTGTAGAAGAGACACAGGGAAGCCACATTGCGCCGGTGAGAAAGTGACGGTATCTGAACTGCCAAGTTGGGATCGATCACATCACAGATTATCCGTTCGATTTTGTCAAGGACCCCGAGGTGGATAGCAGGAAATATCGACCAGATATGACAGCAGTATTCACGTAAATATTTCTATCTGATTCATTAACATTATAAGATAACGTATTAGATATTTTTACTATTGAAAAATACCTATAAAGGGAGTTCGGCCCTCAGTTGGTGATGCATACTGGTGACCTGTTGTCACATTAAATAAACAAAGAGGGCTTACTGGAATGAGGTAATAGTTATCGATTTTGTCAGCTTTACCATTATTGTTGAAGTCTCACCCTCACTTCGTACTCCTTATTTTTGATTCTTTGCCAACCTAAGCTTCATAATAAATTTTGGTTGAATATTTTGTAAGGATTTTCACTTATACTTTGAATGATTCTTTCTTCAATCAGTAAATTGGTGTCTCGGTTTAGAATAATAAAAGCCACCAAATTCTAATGATAAGATTTAAATTTAAATGTTACGGAAATACCACTGTCATATTGGACACAAGCAACCGTTGCTGAAAGATTACGCGCCAAAACCATAATTTCCGTCCAATCACTCAACAAAAGTCACAATGGCTGAAGATAACGTAAACTGCACTTGTAAGTCTGCCTAGTAGCTGAAGTGGGTGCGCATTTGTCTCGGCACGAGAGGTCGGTGTGCAATTTCAGTGCTCTAAATTATATTTTTAGAAGAGTTTGTAATTTACTTGAAGCATTGTGCATATAAAGTGTATGGGTAGGTATTTGAAGGCTACCACAGTGCGTTTAGTATAAAAATGGAAAGTAAAGAAGGTGTTGGTTATTACCTATTTATTATTCATTGATATTTCGAGATCAGAATCTCATCTTCAGAATGATAGGAGAGCTTTGGTTTCACGTGCACTGGCAGACTGTACCTTTAAATGGTTCTCTTTCGCTGCTACTGCTGTCGTTAATTGTAGTGAGTAGTAGCCAAATCCTGCCACACAACGCGCACATATTAAACCATAAACATAAACACATGCACTAACACACTTATAGGTATATACACACACACACACACACACACACACACACACACACACACACACACACACACACACTACAATTAACGACAGCAGTAGCAGCAAAAGAGGACCATTCGTTTAAAGGCACGGTTCGCCAGTTGAGGTGAAACTAAGCTCTCCTATGATTCTGAAGATGAGATTGTGATCTCAAAATATTAATGAATAATGATTAGGTAATACTCAACACCTTCTTTGTCTTATGTTACTAAACGCATTGTTATAGCCTTCAAATACCTACCCATATACATTTTTTATAATTATTTCACACCAAGCAGGAGAGAAATGCCACGTGCGCATGGGGTTATAGAGAGAGAATAAAAAAGGTACAGCGGATGTCGAAGAAAAGATAAGAGATAGATCTGAATCAAGTAGAAAATATGGCAGATGACGTTGCATTTAAACTTTTGAAGATTGTAGATATCAGGTAAGCAAGCAAATGGAAGTGAATCCCAAAAACAGGACGTGCGAGAAAAGAAACTTTTAGAATAGAAGAGACGGTTACGTTTAAATATTGCGACGGTAAAAGAGTGAAATTTGATGGAACTTCTCGTTCAAGCGCGACATATAACAGAACATTGGGTTGTGTATTTTAAAATAGATTTTAACCTAAGTAAAGCAATATTTATCTTTTATTTTGGAGGATCAATGCTATTTTTCGATAAACTTAATATTAAATCTTTGATATTTTGTCTAACCAATAAATCCTTACCTGTAACATGTATATTATCTATATGTTACAGTCAAAACATGAAGATAAAATAACAAGATCAGAAAATTAACATCCTTGAAAATGGCCAGTAAATTGGCTGAAAGCGCTTGAAAAGTAAAAAATAATGGAACATTTTTACACTTTTTATCTCCAGCAAAAAAAAAAAAAAAAAAAAAAAAAAAACTGTAAAAATACTGGAAAAATTCAATAAAAAATTAATAGAATCTTCCTCCTCGGTCGTTTTTAACAAAAGATTTCTGACCGAACATATATATTTTAGAGTATTTTAGATTTAAATCACCGGAAGTTTTTTTATGTGTTCTGAGTTAATTGTTTCATGGACTGGGATTAAGGTTATATGGTTTCTGCTAATTTATAGATGTACTATTTATCCTTGATCAGATGCGACAAAATGCTAGGGTAGTTTCGTCTTTTCTACCAACTGTCACGGTAATATATATATATATATATATATATATATATATATATATATAAACGTGATTATATAGAGTTATACTCGTCTCGAAAACCTCCATCGAAAACTTTTGGACGAAGGAAAAAATGGTTTTAAAAAAGAAGAAAAGAAAGAGCTTAGGACATGAAAGTCTGTCAAAAGTGTTCGGACAGAAATCAGCACGAAGCCCAAAGAAAAAAGAAAAAAACACAGCTTTCCCTGACGATCCATTGAGAAGAAACCTAGGTAGGTTCGTCTGGCTCATTAGGTTCTATTATATATATATATATATATATATATATATATATATATATATATATATATTACCGTGACGTAGATAGAAAAGACGAAACTACTCTACCAATGTGTCCCATATATATAAAATTATGATGAATCATTTTTTCCCACCCAGAACTAAGGCTCAACTAAATAACGTCCACATTACACCCTCGCTGGTCGCCAATATAATTGTACAACTTGACCCACACAAAGCGAGCGGCGGTGACGGAATCCCAGTCATAGTACTGAAGAAATGTGCCCCAGAACTCTCCTCTGTCCTCTCTAAACTCTATAACCTCTGCCTATCTGCTTCCTGTTTTCCTACCTGTTGGAAGTCCCCCTGTGTAGTTCCTATATTTAAGAATTCTGGCGAACCCTCAGACCCCGACAATTACCTTCCTATTAGTCTCCTTCCGATCTTTGGCAAAGTTTTCGAAGCCATTATCAACGCCGAGGTGATTCAGCATCGCACGGCCCACAGGCTTCTCTCTGACAAACAGTACGGGTTTCGCTTCACCAGGTCTACTGCTGATATGCTAACGACCATTACCGAGTACATATACGGGTACTTGACAAGAAGGACGAAGCCCGAACCGTTACCTTGGATATCTCCAAAGCGTTCGACAGGGTCTGGCACGCTGGCCTCTTGTGCTACGGGATAACTGAACATCTGTTTGACCTCATCCAGTCATTCCTCTCTAACCGCACATTGAAGGTGGTATTAAATGGGCATGCCTCCCAAAACTACCATACAAACGCGGGCGTCCCTCAAGGTTATATCCTAGGTCCCACGCTCTTTCTGATCTACATTAATGATCTCCCCGACGCCATTAGATCTCAAGTAGGCATGTATGCCGATGACACAACAATCTACGCTCGCATCGATCAAAAATCAGGTGTGGGCGACAAAGCAAACCTCGCTGCCGTACTTGAAAAGGACCTCCAATCCGTAGTGGTTTGGGGTAGGAAATGGCTAGTAAATTTCAATGCTTCTAAAACGAAGCTGTTATCAACTAACCACCATAGACAATCGCATCTACCTCTCGTCAGCATGGGACAGGCTAGCCTCCCAGAGAGTAAAATACTCTGCCTCCTTGGTCTTACACTTTCGGCGGACCTCAAATGGAATGACTATATCGAATCCATTGCCAAATCTGCCGCCATGAAAGTCGGCTCTTTGTGCAGGGCCCGGAAGTTTTTCCCACCTGAATCTATTCTGCACATATGCAAATCTACCATCGGCCCGTGTATTGAATATTGCTGCCATATCTGGCCGGGTGCCCCTGCTGCTCTCCTTGGGCTTCTTGACAAAATATAAAGGAGGATCTGTAACGTGCTTGATACTGACTTGGCAGACCGGCTGCAGTCGCTCTGTCACCGGCGCGATGTGGCTTCCCTGTGCCTCTTCTACAATACTTTCATGGCTTCTGCTCCGATGAGCTTAGATCACTGGTGCCGTCTAAGCACGAATTTACACGAGATACTAGATTAGCAACTAGGTCCCACTCTTTTACAGTTAAACAAATAAGATGTAACCGTAAATTCTACTCCAAAGCTTCTTTTCTCGCGCTTCCCGCCTGTGGAATTCCCTTCCACAAGTCTGCTTTCCCGACAGCTACAATCTCCAGGTGTTTAAATGTAGGGTCAATAGACACCTCCTATCACACTAACTCCCAATTATTCTCAGAACGCTCTCATTTACCCAGCCCTCATTCTCGGTATCCTTACCCGCCTATCACCCACCCTCTGACATTTCCTATATTTAACCATTCTCGGTATCCCTACCTGCCTATCACCCACCCTCTGACATTTCCTATATTTAATCATCCTTTCTCCACTCTATGTAGCCCCCTGCGCATTAGTGGCAGTGACATGAGAAAAAAAGAAAAAAAGGGAATATCTAAAATTAATTTAATTTATATACATATGAAATTATTTGTTTGAACATTATTTTTGATAGATATTCATATTTAAGTAGATATTCTGTTTATAATCAAGTAATATATATATATATATATATATATATATATATATTTATTTCTACCGATCAATTGGTGGCTTTCCCTATGTGGACAGGGGTCGCAGGTTCGAATCCTGCCAAATGACACACATGTTCGTAACAAAAATTTATCGTAAATAATAAGGACGATAGATATAAATATATAAATATACTGTTTGATTAGAAACAGAATATCTACTGAAATACGAGTATCGTTCAAAAATAATGTTCAAGCAAATCATTTCAAATTTTCTTTTGTTTATAACAATTTCATTAATTTCCGTAACATCTTTACATTTGTTGGCATTACGATACATTTCAGTGCAGATATGGTTATTTGTGTGAATCAGAAATTTTGTTCAAACAAATAATTTCAAATTGTCGGTTGTTTATAATCATTTCATTAATATATATATATATATATATATATATATATATATAAGAGACAATGAATGTCTATTATGTTTAATCATGAGCCGTTCTAAACGTCGTAATTTGCCTTTAATTTCAGTTGAAAATAAAGACAAAAATTCTCCAACATTTGGATAATTTTTATTAAGTTGATTCTAAGCTTTCAGCTCACATGAGCCATCTTCACTGAGGTTATAAGGATAGTAACACAATAACATCCACCATCATCAACGATTGTATGTTGTGTTGACATAAAACTTCTCTAAGCAACGGCAATAGTTACCAAAAATAACAAACGCAGTTCTCAAATTTGCAATGCGGTTCTATGACGTCACACCGCGTGATAGCGCAAAATGACAACAGAACCATATATTAAAATGCAATGTAATGTGTTATGAAAAGATTTAAACGTGATTTTATTAAGTGTGGGTTGTTTGGATTTAATGTAGATGATCTCCAATATCTGAAGCTTCATAATAAATATTAGAACCAACTTAAAAAATTATCCAAATTTTGGAGAATTTGTGTCTTTATTTTCAATTAAAATTAAAGCCAAAATACGACGCACCTTCCCCTATGTAATCCCCTGCGCTATAGTGGCAGTGGAATGCCTTGCTTGGGGTGAAATGATTAAAAAAAACACGTCAGGGTCGGATACCTAGTCTAATTTCCTCAGACTTCTGCTTTATATATTAAATATGTATAGTTATGTGATCCCAGTAGCACATTTCATTCAAAACGGTGCAAGAAAAATCACAACCTTTATATTCATTAACTTATATTGAAGAAAAATAAATTACAGTAGTTCAAGAAGAATTTATAAGTATTGTTACATCAAAAAGACATGATTTATTACGATCGACAAACTATTTAACATAATGAAAATGCTCCACTTCGTGTTCAATACAACACTTGAACCTTATCAGCAATACAAACCATTTGATACGTTTCCACTTTTATTTAAAAACATCCATTGAAAATGCTTGTTTTAATTCAGGAGTTGTTTTCGGAGTGAGACCGGGGACAAAATATTTCATTACAAGAAAAAGTGTGGTGATGCTACGTCAGGTGATCCTGATGGCCACCCAGTTGCATCACGTCGTCTTTTCCACCTCAGCTCGAAAAAAAACAAAAACAAAAGAAAATAGCGTCACTTTTGTTGTACCCTGTATATATAATGAGGCTGCCATTAACAGACGCTTATTTTCATAATTTTGAATTTCAGATAAAATACACATCACGTGACTATATTTTTAGCCAATGGGGGAAGAGATTATTTCCTCGGATAGAAGGCGTCCGTAATCTTTTTTTCATCCTTTGAAGACGATGAGCTATGCCAGTCGAGTTAGTCTGCCCACTCTTGCCAACAGACAACACGTCTCTTCAGAGCGTGCGGTTTCCCCTCTGTTATGAGCTATCTTCCAATATACAAGCATTCATTCTCGTATTAGTCACTCAATTATGTGAACAATAACTAGTCATTCTTGCAATGCACATATTTAATGTTTCTTTCTAAAACTTTGCACATATATATTTTCTCATTGCTTTTCATATGTGAGTTTTATTATCTTTGTGCAACACTGCAGTCATGGAACATTTCAACCACCTCTCTTTACCACAGCAAGATGAAGGAGGACCTAACATACCTTCCCTTGCCTATCACTTCTAAACCTGCTGACGATCGCATCGTCTCCATGGCAACATTATCCTTTCGCCATCACATAGACTTAAAGCTATTACTACTACCTTAAGGGCAATAAAACATTGTTAGGGATTCTGTAATCAACAATGTTCAACATCGGGGTTAGATAAAACATGTTTGAGAGATCCCTGATTCCCTACAAGGCCAATAATAACACGAGTTTTTTAATGGGAAAACCGACGGTGCACTAAACCATAGATAATTTTGATGGATTACATACGTGCGTTATTATTTTTATGTCCAATTAGCTCTTTATATATATATATATATATATATGTATGTTTTGAGAAAGAAGGATGAGATTTTCGATGATATTATAAATTATACTTTAGAACATATGCAAACTACCATCTACTACAAAATTTTACATATGGTTTCGACATTGAAAGAACAGTGTCTCATCAGGTAGTTAATAATGATGATAATAAACGTTATTTTTGAAAAGAAAAATTTAAAAAACTCACTTCCTTTTATTTTTCAAAAGAGGTAAAAGGATATTAAAAAAAGAGGGAAAAAGAAAGAGGGTAGAAAATATATAGTGTTGAGTTGTAAGGATGGTTATGTGCATTGTGGGGCATTGGATATCGGCTCGGAACGAGAAATCGGAGAGCCGAGCTTGAATTCCAGTTAAATTAACCAGTCTAGCGCAGAAAGTAATGGCAAACGACAGCGGGATAATCTTCTTCCCAGTCAATCATGTCTCTTTCGAGGCATGATCGCCCAAGCGTGTGGCACTTAACTGACTAATAAGATATTTTGGCAAGCAGGTTTTTGTCGTAAAGTGATCGATAGCCAGATAGAGCATTAACAGAATTAACGTGTCAGTTAATTGACAAACTTCTTCACATTAATTATATATATATATATATATATATATATATATATATATATATATACGCTCTCACACTCTGAGCACTCTGGAAGAATGGTAGATTTTGAAAAACAGTCGCTACTCTGGCGTGTACGCATCGCTCATCCAGTAAAATGAATTAGAGCACGCTAGCTATTGGGCACTTATAATGATAATATATGCGCTAAAAATCTGCCTTCTTCCACCGAACGCTCATAGCCCAGAAGTAGAATAGCCGACTGACGTCAATTCGGTCGGGTTTCAATCCGGGGTTAAAAAGCAATCGGAGTCTAACCGTATTGATGAGCTGTGATACAGCGAAACAGATCTGTCTGCGGATGACAATATATATATATATATATATATATATATATATATATATATATAGGAAAAACTACTAAAAAGTTGGATGTTTAAAAATGTACTTTTTTGACAGTATTTGTTTATTTCTATTATTATATTGATATTTCAGACAGTCCTCGGTCCTTCATCAGAAACAAATGATTTTAAAATTTAAATTAGAAACGTATTTCGCGAGAGCGTTCGTGGAGAGATTGTTTACATCACGTGACGTAGAAAGCGACAGATTTTCTTTTAATATTTGTAAACGTAAACCTATCTTTAATAATATTTATAAATTTTGTTTTAGAGAAAATTTTGTAATTGTATCTAAAAAATCTTTAACTATTGAAATATTTATAAAGATTCAAAACACCTAAGTCCCTATTTAACCCTAGCCTGTGTGTATTTAATTTTAAAATCCTGTATTTTTCTTTCTTTCTGCGTGAGTGTGTAGAACTAAAATCGGAGTCTATTACTAAACATTTGCAATTTTCTAAAGTGTGTACCGGTTGATTAAAGTGAACTGCTATGGGGGAATATTAGTTGTTCAGGCGTATGCTAAGTTTGTGATTATTGAAACGGAATCTAAAGCTATTTGCACATTCACCAATATATCCACTATTTGGACATATTGAACAGAAGAGAAAATATATAATGTTTTGGCTGTCACAGGTGAGGCATGGTGGGTGCAATTTGATTTTGGTGTTGGGTAGAGAAAATATTGCGTCGTTTACTATATATATATATATTTATTCAGATACTTTAATCCAAGCGGAAAAAGCAGGAAGGTAAATTCCAAAAACCCGATCCTAATTAATATTAAAAATTTTATTTTAATATTAAAAAATGATACAGGAAGAGAGCTCCGTGTAATAAAATATTACAGAGCAAATATAAATTAAAATAGGATTAATTCAATGATGTTGGATGATCATTTCGATATGAAAATCCCCACGGGGGATAACACATCACCTCAGCAACAGAAAAATCCTTTCAGAAACTGGAGAAAAATCAGTCTAATTTTCCTTTTTGAATAGATTTGCAAAGAAATTAAAAAAAGAAAAAGAAAAAGAAAAAGAAAAAGATAAAACAAAATAAAATCAAATAAACAAGAAAAGAAAAAATTGACATCGTCTGGGTTCGCAAAAAAGGAAAGAGAATTGTAACTTAAAAAGAACGGACGGCGTATTGAATTGATGTAAGGTTAAGCAAAACGGAAAAAAGGTGGGAGATAAGAGAGATAAATGAAGGAAGGGAGGGAAAAAAGAAAAGAAAAGAAAGAAAAAAAATTATATATTACAGACGCTGGCTATAGGATTTAAAATAATTTTTTTTTTAAAATTAGGTCATTTGATTTAAACTAAATAAAGACACCGCAAGGTATAAAAAGAAAATTCATTTACAATTATACATACATATAGAAGTACACACATACATACATACACATACACACACACATACAATTCTTCAATTATGAATACATATATACATACGTACACATACACACACATACATTCAATTCCATACACACTTATATACGTATATACACATACAAGCGCATACACACATATATATGAACACACATATACAAAAAATCTACACACACAATATATATGTACACACACACATATGTATACATATACATACACACACACATATATATGTACATTATACATATGCACGCACACACATACATATAAAAAATATGAAAATTTAATGAATATTATAAAAAGAGCATTTAAAAAGCTAAAAAATTTTTTACACACATAAATACATATATACGCACATGCATATACACATATATACACACATATACAAATATGCACATACACACACAAACATACACATATACATAAAAATTATAAAAAGAAAAATTAAAAATTAAAAATTAAAAAATTAAAAATTAAAAAATTAAAAAATTTTAAATTTAAAAATTACAATTTAAAAATTTAAAATTTAAAATTTAAAATCCGCTCTATGACGGCACTTATTAATGAATTCCTTTCTAAGATTCAAAATTAAGTCCTAATGAGGATATTTCAAAATCAGAATCTTCTCCAATAAACATTGACGGCACCTATTACGAAAATTTTTAGGAGTACAGGCTGAGCCTATTAATTTCCAGCTGATTATAGGGTCCTGCCCTTCCTCCTTCATTTTCCAGAATCTACGTGATAGTGCCGTCTGGAATTTTTGGTTAGGGTTCGAAAACGAGTACCTGTGGTTGTAAAGTCTCTGTTTGAAAGGGCCCGCGGACATACCAATATAAGTCCGGTAATTGTCTTTGTTGTTAGATGGAGAAATACGGGCTTCATAATTGAATTGGGTGGATTTACATTTGCCCTGCACCGGGCAGGTATCCACAGAATTACAATTACATTCCAGATTTAACGTCGGTATTATTTAAGTTCATTAAAATATGCCTATTATGGGAATTAATCATATCATCTGTATTTGAGGTGCAAGAGTAACTGATTTTTAGGGTGAATTTATTAAAAATTTTATTTAAGGGATTATTATTATTATTATTAAAATGTTTATCGATTAATCTGAGAAAATACTTACCAATATTTATATTAGTTAGTTTACAATAAGGAGGGTTAAACCAAATTATCTTCCTTTTTCTACATTTTCGGGTGTTTTTAGTTTTTGATGATTCTGGGTTTATAGCAGGCTTATTTAATAAGTTAACAAGCAGGCTTATTTAACAAGTTAACGTATAATAAGTTATTATACGTTAACTTGTTAATAAAACCGCTTTTCGTGTGTGTGTGTGTGTGTGTATACATATGTATACATATGTATATGTATTCATATTCCTTTCCACATGCTTGCTTCCCCGACAGCTACAATCTCCAGGAGTTTAAATGTAAGGTCAATAGACACCTCCTAACACACTAACTCACATCCATTCTTTCAAACACTCTTCTCATCTACCCAACCCTCATCCTCGGTATCCCTACCCGTCTATCACCCTCCTTCTGACATTTCCTATATCTAACCACTCTTTCTCATCACCTTCCCCTATGTAACCCCTTGCGCAATAGTGGCAGTGGAATGCCTTGCTTGGGGTGAAATGATTAAAAAAAAGAATATGCATTAATATATCATCATCAGTTATCCATCACTCCCATTGGTGCATAGGGCAGCAACTTTTTGTTGCTGTAACAAACTGTTTTTTTGCGAAACAAAAAAAAAAAAAGGCCAACCCTGAAGGAACATTCTTGGTCCTTTACGTTCCCAAACGGTCACCCATTTAAGTACTGACCAGACTCGATGCTGCTTAACTTTGATAATCGGACGGGAACCAGTGCATTCAACACGATACACTCGTAGACGCATTAATATATTCTAGGGTTTAAATGATAATATATTTCTTAATAAATACGCAAGGAGTTAAAAACCCCGCACAGAGACCACATTGATTTTTGATAACGAGTACAAAGTCAGAACTATTTCAACAAAAATAACAAAATTATAAACATCGGACAGTTTATTCACAACTTGGAATATAATACTGAACACCTTATCCGAAACTTGAAAAAATATGATTAAAAATTTAACCGTCCAACCTTGTTGGTTTTTCTCCTCTTGGGTTAAGGCTGGCATCGATGCTTTTATCCCAGCCAGGAAATTCCAACTAAAATCAAATTCGTCTCCCTGGTTCTCACCCGCTTGCTTGGCCGCCATTGCCCACCGCAACCATTTCTTCTGGCTCTATCGAAGATGCTCGTCGAACCAAAACAGGCGCCTTTTCGCCTCAGCACGGAATAAGTGTAAAAAAGTACTGAACGAAGCTAAGAAGGCGTTTGCTACCATAATGAGGCAAGTTTGGCTCCAAAGATTACTGGCGACTCTGCAAAAGCGTGCTCAAAAAGAGCAAGACTTCAATACCCCCACTAATCAATGAATTTGAAGTTCTCACCTCCCCAGCGGACAAGGCTGAATGCTTTGCTCGTAGATTCTCCACCATTTCGACACTGGACTCGTTAGGAATACCTACACCCGAGTTCCCACCCAGAACTAAGGCTCAACTAAATAACGTTCACATTACACCCTCGCTGGTCGCCAAGATAATTGCACAACTTGACCCACACAAAGCGAGCGGCGGTGACGGAATCCCAGTCATGGTACTGAAGAAATGAGCCCCAGAACTCTCCTCTGTCCTCTCTAAACTCTATAACCTCTGTCTATCTGCTTCCTGTTTTCCTGCTTGTTGGAAGTCCTCCAATTTAAGAATTCTGTCGGACCCTCAGACCCTCCCAATTACCGTCCTATTAGTCTCCTTCCGATCTTTGGCAAAGTTTTCGAAGCCATTATCAACGCTGAGGTGATTCAGCATCTCACGGCCCACAGGCTTCTCTTTGACAAACAGTACGGGTTTCGCTTCACCAGGTCTACTGCTGATATGCTAACGACCATTACCGAGTACATATACCGGGCACTTGACAAGAATGGCGAAGCCCGAACCGTTGCCTTGGATATCTCCAAAGCGTTCGACAGGGTCTGGCATTAGATCCCAAGTAGGCATGTATGCCGATGACACAACAATCTACTCTCGCATCGATCAAAAATCAGGTGTAGGCGACAAAGCGAACCTCGTTGCCGTGCTTGAAAAGGACCTCCAATCCGTAGTGGCCTGAGGTAGGAAATGGCTAGTAAATTTCAATGCTTCTAAAACGAAGCTGTTATCAACTAACCACCATAGACAATCGTATCTACCTCCCGTCAGCATGGGACAGGCTAGCCTCCCAGAGAGTAAGATACTACGCCTCCTTGGCCTTACACTTTCGGCGGACCTCAAATGGAATGACTATATCGAATCCATTGCCAAATCTGCCGCTATGAAAGTCGGCTCTCTGTGCAGGGCCCGGAATTTTTTCCCACCTGAATCTATTCTGCAAATATACAAATCTACCATCCGCCCGTGTATTGAATATTGCTGCCATATCTGGTCGGGTGCCCCTGCTGCTCTCCTTGGGCTTCTTGACAAAATTCAAAGGAGGAGCTGTAACGTGGTTGATACTGACTTGGCAGACCGGCTGCAACCACTCTCTCACCGGCGCGATGTGGCTTCCCTGTGCCTCTTCTACAAGTACTTTCATGACTTCTGCTCCGATGAACTTAGAGCATTGGTGCCGCCTAAGCAGGAATTTACACAAGATACTAGATTAGCAACTAGGTCCCACCCTTTTACAGTTAAACAGATAAGATGTAACCGTAAATTCTACTCCAAAGCTTCTTTTCTCACGCTTCCCGTCTGTGGAACTCCCTTCCACAAGTCTGCTTTCCCGACAGCTACAATCTCCAGGTGTTTAAATGTAGGGTCAATAGACACCTCCTATCACTCTAACTCCCAATTATTCTCAGAACACTCTCATCTACCCAACCTTCATTCTCGGTATCCCTACCCGCCTATCACCCACCCTCTGACATTTCCTATATTTAATCATCCTTTCTCCACTCTATGTAGCCCCCTGCACAGTAGTGGCAGTGACATGCCTTGCTCGGGGTGAAACGCTTATAAAAAAATATCTAACTTTATGCAGTACTGTGCAAAAGTATTAGGACAAGAACTATTTTATCTTTAATGAGGCATATTGACAGAAAATAAACAATGTAATTAAAGTACTTTATTTGATTTACTCAACAAATGCTTTAACAAGAAAAATACTTGTTACAAAATAAATTTAATATTTAGTATAATAGCCTTTTGCTTTGATCACAGCCTTCATTCTATCAGGCATTGACATCACAAGCTTCTTCAATATATCTAATGGTATCTCCTGCCAAGCAGTAGGTAATAGGTGCGTAATAAGTAGAATTTTATGTAGGAGGAAAGATTAAATGTTTGTATTTAAGGTAATAGGTGAATAGGTAATAGGTGTGTTTGTATTTAAGGTAATAGGTAAATTTTAATGTGTGTATTAAGGACAGTTTTTATAATTAATCTAATAATGTATATTAAAGCTTGCTTTAGAATTTAGTAAATCAATTTTTTCTATAGAATTGTTAATTTTTTAGAAAAAAAATTTTTTAAATTTAAAAAGAAATTAGATCACAGTTTGTGGTGTATGTAGGAGTGTTGTTAGTACAGTGAAGGTGTATCTAGGCGGTCCTAGCTCTGGCTTTTGTAGTATTTTTTAGCATGATTGTAAGGTTAGTTCTTTAATGTGCTTGCCGTTTACTGTGGTTTCATGCCTCTGGTTTAAAAGCTTGTTGCTATTTATATATTTAATGAATTCAATTTTTTCTTGAAGACACAGAAAACATGATTCCTTTATAGATCTAGCTGTTCTTGCTTGTTTAAGACTTTTGCATTTAACAATAGGCGTTTTATTTTCATCTTTTCACTTCCAAAAGTATTTGAAGAGGGATGTCATGTTTTGTTTTTCTTTGTTATTGAAGGATGAGAGGTGATTGTACAATAGCTTTTTAAATACGTTCCGGGTATTTTCGATATATATATTTTCATCTTTAGGATTCTCCATGGATGAAATCGATCGCATATATATCAGGGATTTCGTTAGACATTTATTGGTCATGGGGCATTGGTTGGGGTTTCTACAGTTGTTATTATGGGGTGGACTGGTATTAGTGTTGAAGTTATTTTTGTTGTGTGCTTTTAATATTTTGCTGTTAAGTACTTGAATTATTTTTTCTAGATTATTGGAGCAGCTATAGCTTAGTTTTGTTGTATTTTTATTGAAGATTTTGCTTAGAGGGTTATTTTTAGGGAAATGCTTATCTATTAGTTTAAGAAATTAATGTCCCAGCTTGAAGTTAACTATATATATATATATATATATATATATATATATATATATATATATATATATATATTATGGAATGAAAGGCAAGAAATATTTTACTATGGGCCATGATCAATTAAAAAAAAAATTTTAAATCACCAGTCGACCGGTTTCGTTCCCTCTCTCGTCAAAACTGTAAACGGGAAAACAATATATGAGAAGTCTGTCGCGGATGACGTAAATATACGGACTGGGAAAAAATATAAAATTTATTACATCTAAAGATGATAGAGACACAGCAAAGCAAACCCAAGCAAACAGTACCTTTGTTTACAAAGGGAGGGTCGTCGGGACCTGATAAAGAGCGTCTCCAACACCTTCAGATGGAACAACGAGTGTGCTCTGGCCAAAACTGAAAACCAGCTAACACTAAAACCAGTAGCACAACTCAGATTATTTATCAAGTTATCCGCAATGGAAGAATTTTACAAGGCAAGGAAGTAAAGATAAACTCGTCCAAATCACCCTAAATTTTCTTCATTCTTTCATTGATGAAACTGCAATTTAGGTAATTATTAAATATTTATAAATTCATTTGATGTACATGTTATTGTGCAGTATTGACAAAATAACCATTTTATTTTCATTTACAATTATTCACTTGGCAATAAATACTAAAAAAATAGTATAAAATACATCATGTTTTTCAAACACTATGGTGGCCTAATAATTATGGCCGGTAGTGATCCGAAGGCGAAGTGGTATGGCGAAGGAAGCATTCCAGAATTTGAGTAAGGTATTAAAAAACAGGACAATTTTGCTAGAAACTAGGAAGGGAGTACTGGATTGCTACGTGATGTCCGGCCTTCAATATGGCAGTGAATGCTAGACAATACCATTAAAGATGAAGAAAAAACTTGAAGCAACTGAAATGTGGTTCTATAGAAGGATGCTGCGAATCTCATGGATCAAGCATGTGAGATATGATGAGGTCTTGGAAATGATGGAAACAAAAAGGAAATTAATAGTGAGCATTAGGAAGAGACAGCTGAAGTTCCTGAGACATGCAATGAGGAAGGAGGGCTTAGAGAATCTGATACTAACAGGCCAGATAGAGGGAAAGAGAGACAGGGGAAAGCAACGGATAACATATTTGAAGGACCTGATCAGGTGGATGACGGAACGAGGATTGCATGGTGTAACAGAAGAAGGCGTTCTCAGAGCCACCATAGGAAAACGTGGAAAGCCATGATCGCCTACGTCCTGAAGGGACAGGGCGCATAAAAGAAGAAGAAATGTGTGTATATATATATATATATATATATATATATATATATATATATATATATGTATATATATATGTGCGTGTGTGTGTGTGTGTGTGTGTGTGTGTGTGTGTGTATGTGTAAAATATTTTAAACAGAAAAAGAGAAGTTATCCCAAAATAAGTTTATAATCAAGAACAGTTTTGGTTCTCGAAAACCAAGAATAACCGAAAAAAGAATATTGGCTAAAAGATTAAAAAGTTCTCTACTCATCGTAATAAACAGATCAACTTGTCATAGTAAAAGCGTAATAAGCCATGTCACGATGAAGGTTGAACTCTAGAAAGGGTGGATATTGTCACATCCTGCGTATATGTCACATATGTTCTAGAATAAAGAAATTTGGCCCGTTCACCTTAAGAATTCTGACATATTGAAAGGCATAGAACGAGCCGACTGCATTACCTTCAAAGAGGTGAAAACTTCCCAAAAAGTCACCTTCCAGGAAAATATTTGCATGACTAAATATAAGCGATCGATATTTGCATATATCAAGTATATACTTACACACCAAAAACTGAATAGATGAATAAAGGAAAGGCTTACAAACTGCAATATAAATTATCAATATTTAACCATACGTAAAATCTTTTCTCCAGAATATATCATACATATCTATAAATCTACCACTCGTCTATGCTTAGAATATTGCTGTAACATTTGGTCCGGTGTCCCTGCTATTTAGCTTGAGCTCTTTGATAAAATCCAAAGAATCAGCAATATTATCGATCCTGATTTGGTGGCTCGGCTTCAGTCCCTTTCTCACCGTCGTAGAATTGTAACCCTGTGACTTTTCTATAATTATTTCAGGGTAGTGGTTCGGACGACCTCATCACCACTGTGGTTTAAATCTCGTATTTGAACGTGAACTAACTTTTTTTGATAGAACAAACTTTGTTAATAAAATTTCTTTTATTCATTTTATCGCTTTGCTTGAATTTTATTTTTTATTTCTTTTCTCAGTTTTTTCTTTTTTTCCTGCTGGCCGCTTATTTTTATATTTTATTTTTCTTAAGTAAAACCAGATCAATATTTTTGTTTTTTGCGTTTTTATTTAATTAAATTCACTCAATTTATTTATTATCTATTTTATTTGAAAAAGAAATTGAAGAACGAAAACAATATTTGTTAATTGTTTTAGACATTCTAAATTTTTTTTTCTCTCCTCAGTCGTTTGACTTTTAGTTTTGGAATGCCGTCCCTAACCTCGACATAAATAGTGTAAAGGCAAAATCGGGTATTAACAGTGTTAAATTATTTTCTGATTTTGTTGACATGTTTGTTCTAGATAAGCCTAACTTTAAGATGGCTGGCTACAGGAAATTGAAAGCATCATTATTTGTTGAGTGAGATTTCCAGAATCAGCTATCAATAATTAGGGTTGACTAAAATAATTTGGGGAAAAAACCCAAAGTAAAATTGCACACCCACAAAAGTAGATTCAAACGACTTTGTAAAAACCCAACTAAGAAAAATTCACAAGTTAGTGCGAAAAGCAAATTCTGAATCCAGATTGGATTAAAAACAGCAAATTCATATAGGACGTATTTCACACTTAAGTGAAAAGACCTGCTGGAGCCGGCATCATGAGAAGCTTCACTATTTAAACAATGACGTTAACCTGTCAAAAGCAGTCAGTCAGATTGGAGCTGTATCTGATAACATCTCGCCACCACATATGGAAGAAACTTCAAGCTGAGTCGCCTTTTCTGCCAATTTTCTATTTTTCTTTTCCACTTCAGGCCAACCCGGACGTAGGACACGCCACAGTTTCATTCGACCTCTTCTGCCAACGTCCTTTTCTTCATTTTCACACCACGCTGCCAAAGAGAACAACAGCAACAACAACAAAATGGACGCGCTAAGTACTACTTCTTTATTTGTTTTGCCTTTTCTCTCGCTCAAATTGTCGCGACCAACCAAAAAGAATGAAGGAACAAAGACTGTACATTCTGCTACAACACAACCATCAACTCTCATCTTCTGCGGACATTTTAAATACCTACATTTCTTTACGAACAATTTTAACTACAAAACTGCATGCGTTTTCTCAATGAACTTTTTTCTTCTCGCAAATATATTATAGTGTTCAGTTAACAAAATTTCACTAATATTTTCCTTCTTACACTTTTGTCATTCTGTAAATAAATCTTTGCTTTAATGTACACACCATTTTATTCAATCACGTTTCATCAACCAGCCTTTAACCTTCTGAAATTTAAATTGTGGGGACTTCGGACGTGTTTGGCACAAAGCCAATTTACCAAGCATCACCGAGGCCCCTACAACGGGCACTTTGGTTGGGAATATGTGGTAGGATAAATTAAAATCCAAAATGAGATCCTTTTCTACTGATTATAGTCATCGACTCAACCTAATTAGGTTAGCAGCTCAAACTGGATTTGAGGAAATAGTCGATTGTGCGATTAAATCCTGTGATAACTGGGATGTAGCTTTAGCTAGAGCAGAGGTGACCCCCTTGCTTTTCAAGAAGTTTCAAGCTCTTGTGGTTAGGGCTCGTTTGTTTAAAAAATTGTCTCCCGCAGCGACGAATATGGCCGCTAAATTGCATGCAGAAGAAGTTAGAAATGCGTCCCATAGACATCTCGCTTGCATCACATTACCATATAATCGACCTAGTTTACAAACGCTGAAATAGGTGAGGCTCTTTGTGACTCCCTTCCGAATCTGTTCACCAGGGATCCCAGTCTTAGCACTGCTCAGTTCAACACCTATTTGGCCGACTTTTTCTCATCTCGAGCCAACTGAATTTGATTTATTTCGTACGAGTCGAATGGTATTATTTAATTTAGCAGACTCTAAAATAACTCTTAAGAATGACATTTTGGAAGTGAACTTCAGAATATGATCAGCAATTTATTTTAAATGGAAAAATGTATTGTTGTGGAGTAGTTTTCGCATTGAAGGTTATAATCGTGCTATGTGGGTTGTTAATCGACTTAACTTACCCAAAATGTTAGGAACTTGGTAATCCTCCACTGAAAGCTGACTCCTTAGTATTCGGCTAATATCAACTGCCTTAGTTCAACTATATCTAAACTGAAACTAACTAGTAGTTCTACTGAACTCTAATAGAACTCTAAAGAACTCTCTAGAACTTCTATGAACTCCTAAGAACTCCCTGTTAACTCTTATTAATATAAGAGGTAGAGTCCATTATCTGAGGAATAGGTGTGTTTCCCCATAAAATATATATATCCAATAAGCTTATATATAAACTTTAGATTCATCCGGAGCCTACTATTTTATTATATATATATATATATATATATAATCAATTCTTGTTTGCTGACAGTTTTTTAGTTAACCTTTGACCAGAAGTTTGTTCAGTCGTTTGTTACACACAATTGAAATTCTCCTGATTAATTAATTGTTGATATCTTTCAAACATTTATTTGTGTATGAAATATGACAGAACTATTTTTTTTTGTAATCGTGTCGCCCCAAGCAAGGCATTTTACTGCCACTATTGTGCAGGGGGTTACATAGTAGGAATGTTATGAGAAAGAGTGACAGGTTACAAGCGGTGTCAGGAAATGGGTAAGAGAAGGATGAGAATACTAATGAGTGTGGGGTGGATGGAGAAAAGAGCATGAGAGAGAGGATGCAAGTTAGTGAGACAGGAGATGACTATTGACCTTATATTTGAATTTGATTGCAGCTATCGGGAAAGCAAGTAAGAGGAAAGGAATTCCACAGGCGGGAAGTTCGAGAAAAGAAGATACTAAGTAGAATTTGCGTTTACAATTTAACGACCTAGTTTCTAATCTTATGGCTCGAGTAAATTCATAGATAGGGGGTACCAGTGAGCTAAGTTCATCGGAGCAGAATCCGTGAAAGTATTTGTAGAAAAGACACAGGGAAGTCACACTGCGTCGGTGAGAAAGCGACCATGCTTAGCGATAGTTTGTTTAAATGAAGCAACAGTCGCAACTGATTTCCTGCCTTCTTTAATGAGGTCGACAACTGCAATTTGTACACACAATTAAAACAATGTAAGCCTTTGTTACATACATCTGCACACATATCTACGCATTTTCCGTTTATTTGGCTTTACTGTGAACAAAAGATACAGAAAATTTCAAAGGACTACAATTTCTTTAAAATTTTCTTATTGGTTTTCTCATACGCAGATGATATCACTTTAGTAACAATTCTTTAATAAATGTAAAATTCCTGTCCAAAATGGGTCCTTTTGTAAAAGTGTATATCTTCATATTTTTAAATGAATTAAATATGTATTTTTCGAAGAGAACGTACACCCAACTCGAAAACCTCATCAAAGAACAATATAATTTTTTTCTTTTGTAAATATATTCAAAACTTTTCGCAATAGTTTTGACATTTTATTCAAATTCATTTTCATCTATTAATTCAAACTTCAATTTGTCCGTTTCTGTTTCTTCTGTATAATTCTTAGAAAAGGAACAACCTAAGGTACGCAGAAGATACAGTGCTGATAGCAGACACGGAAAGAAAACTACAAGACCCCCTACAGAAGGTAGCTAAAGAGAGTGAAAAGAAAGAGCTACAAAAAAAAAAATAATGCAATAAAACCGAATGCATAGTCATCAGCAAAAAGGGCAACCCAAAATGCCAAATACAGGTGGGGGATGCTAAAATCAAACAGATAAAAAATTTAAATACCGGGAAGTGTTCTAACAGAAGACGGAAAGTGTGACACAGAAATCCCAAGGCGAATTGGTATGGCAAAGGAAACATTCCAGAAGTTGAGTAAAGTATTAAGAAACAGGATAATTTCGCTAGAAACAAAGAAGAGAGTACTAGATTGCTATATGATGTCAGTTCTTCAATATAGCAGTGAATGCTGAACAATATCATCGACGATGAAGGAAAAACTTACTTGAAGCAACTAAAATATGGTTCTACAGAAGGATGCTGCGAATATCATGGATGGATCATGTAAGCAATGATGATGTTTTGGAAAGTATATAAACAAAAAGAAAATTAATACTGAGCATCAGGAAGAGACAGCTGAAGTTCTTGAGACATGTAATGAGGAAGGAGGGTTTGGAGAACATGATAATAACAGGCCAGTTAGAGGGAAAAAGAGATAACGGAAAGCAGCGGATAACATATTTGAAAGACCTGATCAGGTGGATGACGGAACGAGGGTTGCGTGGTGTAGCAGGAGAAAACGTGCTAAGAACCATCAGGGATAGGGAGAAGTGGAGAGCCATGATCGATTATGTCCCGAAAGAACAGAGCACATGAAAGAAGAAGTTGAAATAATCTTTGTAATTGATTTGAAGGTTGTCTTGAACGTACAAATTTCAAGAGCCTTTCGTACAAATGCGGACACCACTCAAGGCTCTCTCCTAGGTTCTACTTTTTTCTGATCTTCATCAATGATCTTCCTGATGTATTTGAATTTGAATTTGAATTTTGTTTAACGGCATACCAATCCCTCTTGGGTATTTCATGCCAAAAGGGTAGGGTTTTAAGATATCTTTTTTAATATTCGGTTATAGTGAGAAGGTTGATTTACTCAGATTTTGATGAAAATATTTTCCATTATTATTTTAGACAACTGAAGATGTCTTCCAGTTTGTATTAAAAAATATATTGCCGGTAATAATGTTTTCCTTAAAAAATGTATTTCTTTCTATAAAAGTATTTTTATATGTTTATTTCTACAAAAGTCTATTTTTATACTTTCATATACAGGATTGCACTGAAATACCTCTTATGGGCAACGGATGGCCTTTCCGATGTCCAGGCATAATTGTGTGTGGCGTTATAAACCACACTATACGTGTTAGCTAAAGGGTCCGTTCAAGATGATCTGATAAACTAGCTCGGTTTTACGAAACAGGAGCCCCACTTAATATGGCCTTTGGCGCCCGGGTTGAAATGTCTCTATAATGGTGATTCGAATGGCCCTTTGAACCGGCAAAAGATTTTGTTCGGTGGGTCTGGAAAAATCTCCAAACTGCCTTCGCTGTGATGAGGTGGTGAAGATCATTGATTACACCTTTTTTCATTGCAGGGTCATAGCTCTGTTGGGTAAGTTTATTGAAGATATCATAGTTCGCATGCCCACGGAAGGTTATTCGTTCACGTGTCCAGTTCCGTCTGTCGTAATGTGGTACCGTCGTTGAACACTATGCATTTTGTTTTGCATGCTAGATGTTATGAAATTTGCGATAAGGAAAGAAAGTGTATGAGGACAAAAAGTTAACCTCTTTCTCACATTTTGTTGTTTTAGCATCAATTTGAAATTAAACTTAAGACGGAAAAGCGCCGGCTATCTCCATCAGAGTTTGGCAAAACGTAGATGAGTCTTGCTCGTCTATGTTGAGTAACAGACTCAGATTTAGAGTGGCACTTTGGTGCTGGTTAGGCATAAGTAAATTGTTCTCACTGGATTGAACATTAACGACACTCTCCGAAATTAGGTTAATTTTCATGGCTTCTGCTCAGACGAACTTAAGTCACTGGTGCCCCCGCCATAAGGATTTATTCGTGCAACCAGACTGGCAACAAGGTCCCACCCATTTACAGTTATTAACCAAATGCAGCCCACAATTCTACTCCATCAGCTTCTTTTCTTGCACTTTCATATACCTGTTTTCCTGACAGCTACAACATCAAGGTATTTAAATATAATGTCAGACCCCAACTCTTATCCACTTGACTCCAGTCCTTCCCTCGTCCTTTCTACATCACCCTTTGTATCTTGTTCTTTTCCTTTCTCACTCTAGCTTCGCAACTGTCATCACATCTGTATTCTTATCCTTTCTTGCCCTTTCTGTTTCACCTCTTGTTGTTGGTTTGTCTTTCTCTTCGCTCTACTTCTGCCAAACTTTTACTATCTTGTGTAGCCCCTACCTTCCCTGCGCATCAGTTGCTTGGGGGTGACACGATTAGAAAATACATTTTCTCATACTGTAAATACACATTCGGGTTTAGATTTTTAAATTGTCTGATTGGTTCCTAACAGACTTTTGCTGTGATGGTCAGGTCTATTCAGGTAAACTTGTACATATGAGGATGAGTTTGGTTTTCATGGAAATTCGGGGGTATTAAGGTAGATGTAGTATGAATGGTTAAGTAAAAATGTTTTGATTTTTTGGAATATTATGGCATGTTTAGTTCAGTGATAATGGCTGGTTAAGTTTAAATATAAGACAAAAGAGAAACATTCTTTTTCCAGTCCCCCAGATTTTTGTATTTGTTACAAATAAATATTGCTTTTCGCGAGGTTACCTAGACATTTCGAATTTAAGTGCTGTACTAGACTGATAATTTATAATTGAGCTGGCGAGATGTAAGCTTAAATTCAATGTTGACAGTTTATTTCTGTCGCATTTGTGGAAATCCCTTCCAGTTCAGAAATTTTAATTTAAATTAAATCACTATCTACTATGCTCCTGATTACACTTCTGACTTCCCGCTCATTAGTAACGTTTCTGTTCTAAATTTTTCCACACCCTGTAATCACTTGTGTTTTAGTAACTTTAATACCCTGCTTGGGGCGAAATTGATTAAAAATTATAGGCATTTTTATAGGCTGACGGAGGATGTGCGTTGTGGTACAGTGGATATCGGCTCGGAACGAGAAACCAGGGAGACGAGTTCGAATTCCAGTTGAATCCATTGTATTCACTTAGGCGCAAATACCATTGGGAAAGGTATTAATCCGTCTCTTCCTTCCGGTTATGGGTTAAATAGCAGGACAGATTGGGTTCTATAGCCTTGGTCGGCAACCAGTCTACCTCAGAAAGCAATGGCAACCTACTGCGGGATAATCTTCTGTCCAGTCAGTCATGTCTCTTTCGAGACATGATTGCTCAAGCGTGTATCACGTATGGCACTTAACTAACTAATAGGCTGACGAATATAAAAATATAAGTAAACCTACGAGCCAGTAGACATGACGGTACACTAGAATACAACAGATAGTCGGCTAGCTGTTATATTCTGATACACCTGGATGTCTATAGTCTACCAACGTAGGCGATCATGGCCTTCCACGTCTCCCTATCCCTGGTGTCTCTGAGCACACTTTCTCCCGTAACACCACGCAACCCCCATCCGGTCATCCACCTGCTCAGGCCCTTCAAATATGTTATCCGCCGCTTTCCTCTGTCTCTTTTCCCCTCTAACTGGCCCGTTAGTATCATGTTCTCCAAACCCTCCTTCCTCATTACATGTCTCAAGAACTTCAGCTGTCTCTTCCTGATGCTCTATCTGGCCTGTTATTATCAGGTACTCCAAGCCCCCTTTCTTATTGCATGTCCAAGGAACTTTAGCTGTTTCTTCCTGATGCTTAATATTAAATTCATTTTTGTTTTCATCCTTTCCAAAACCTCATCATTGCTTACATGCTCGGTCCACGATATCCGCAGCATCCTTCTGTAGAACCACATTTCAGCTGCTTCCAGTTTTTTCTTCAGCTTTGATGATATTGTCCAGCATTCACTGCCATATTGAAGAACTGACAACACATAGCAATCCAGTACTCTCTTTTTTTGTTTCTAGCAAAATTGTCCTGTTTCTTAATACTCTTCTCAGCTCCTGGAATGTATCTTTGTGCTTTTGAATCTCAGTAATATAAATGTATAGAAATTGCTGTGGTCACAAGGTGAGGGGTCAGTTTATATATTGATTGTAATATGGAACTGATCCCCCACTTTATATCCAGCATGCTTCTGTAGAACCACATTTCAGTTGCTTCAAGTTTTTCCTTCAGCTTTGATGATATTGTCCAGCATTCACTGCCATATTGAAGAACTGACAACACATAGCAATCCAGTACTCTCTTTTTTTGTTTCTAGCGAAATTGTCCTGTTTTTTAATACTTTACTCAACTTCTGGAATGTTTCCTTCGCCATGCCAATTCGCCTTCGGATCTCTGTGTCGCACTTTTACTTCGCATGTCTTTAAATTTTTGTACTTGCTTGATTTTCGTATCTCCCAACTGTATTTGGAATTTTGGGTTGCTCTTTTTGCTGATGACTATGCACATCTACCAACTAGTGTGTTACTGCGTTATTTCTATCTATATTTTGGGCTGAATATTGTCTTCCCAGCTGACCTTCTTATGAGCGGGGTGTGCGCTGTGGAGCAGTAGATATCGGCTCGAAACGAAAGATTAGAGAGCGAAGTTCGAATTCTAGTCAAATTCTTTGTAGTCACTTACGCTCAAATACCCTTGGGAAAGGTAATAATCTGTCTCTCCTCCCTCCAGCTGTTGGTTAAACAGCAGTACAAATTGGATTCTATAGTCTTGGTTGGCAACCAGCCTACCACACTAAGCAATGGCAACCTACTGTGGGAATATCAGTCAGACATGTATATCACATATAACATTTAACTAACTGATTCTTAAAAACGACCAATATTTAACTATACCAACCTAATTATATGTTTATAGATTCAAATATGTATTATTCTCGAACCAAGTAAAGGCATATAGACCAACATTTATCTAGCAATGAGCCTAATGAACGCGAATATATACACTCAATATTGACTGTTTCCGAACTAAGAAAATACATATTAGATTTATATATATATACTCAATATTTACTTGTTTCTGAATATGGAAATACTTATCGTCTGAAATATAAATGACCATTATTTAGGTATCCCCAACCCAACTAAGTGCTCATAAACGCTCAGTATTCGCATATACACAATTCAAGCATATGCTCACAGATACAAATATATCCAGCCAGTATTTATCTCCGAGCCAATAAAATAGCTTAAATACAAACGGTTAAAATATACCTGTTTACAAAGCATGTAAATGCTTATAAACAAAAAATATATACAACCATTTTACCTATCTACTAACGAATTAAATGCTTACAAAATCAAATATAAACGTTCATTATTTACCTATCCACAAACCAAGAGTGCTTATACTGTAAAATTTATAATAAATATGAAGAATTATTTTGACATTAAATAACCCAATAAGATATGATGTGACGTGTAACCAATTTTGTACCCGACCAAAGACTCTAAAACTCAGTGAGGGCAATAAACCAAAATTATCATACGGTGTGAGAAAAGAAGAAAGTCAATGGAAATCATAGATAGGGTAACAATGCTACAATCTCTAAGGTAAAATTAACCGCACATATGCGTTTGTCAGAAGTGAATATCATTATAAAAACCGGGCTGAGATTTGTACACCATACGGGAATAAGAAACCAGACTAGTTTGCCAGTGAAGTGTCTACACCTATCAACTTTGAAAAATCTTGAGATGTTACCTTTCGAACCTCCATCAACAGAGGCCAAAGATATATTTTTTACTTCACTACTTTTCAAATCTAATAAACTCAATTAACCTCTACTTTCGTGATTTTGCTGTATTTTGCATTATGTTTGCCCCCTGCATGACTGTGAATGCTGAATATTTTTCTCAAAGATGAAGAAGAGACTTGAAGTAACATAAATGTGGTTCTACAGAAAGATGCTGAGGATACCATACGTTAAACATGGGCGCAATAACAAAGTTTTGGAGAGAATGGAAACAAAAAAAAGAAACTTGTACTTAATATAAAGAAGAGGAAGTTGAAGTTTCTGGGATACGTAATAAGGAAGGAGGGCTTGGAAAATCTGATACTCACGGGACAGATTGAGAGAAAACAGGAAATTATACTTGAATGGCTTCAGCAAAAAGATGGCGAAACTGGGTTTGGCAGAAATAATAAGGAAAAAAGGGTTGGAAAATCTGATACTCACGGGACAGATTGAGGGAAAACAGGAAATTATACTTGAATGGCTTCAGCAAATAGATGGCTAAACTGGGTTTGGCAGAAATAATAAAAAGATAAAACTTATTAAGCGATATAAGGAACTGGAGGATGTGGGGGCTATAATCGTCTACGTCCTTAAGGGACATGGAATGTAAAAAATAAGAACATTGGAAGCAAAAAATGCATAATTAAATAATTCATTATATTTTTGGCTTCATCCTCAGGTGATTTTTTTAGAAAAATGAAGCCAAAAACATAATGGGCTGGCTTCGAAACATGAGAAATTTTTTGTGTAGTGATACTATGAATTTGAAAACATTGTAACAACCATTACAATATATATATATATATATATATATATATATATATATATGGTCAACCATCGATGGCTCTTAAATAGTTCTGTCTACCTCATTCTCCTTACAAAGTTTGTTTCAACCTGTGGTTTTCAAACACTTTCCGATCGACCATGATAAAATTGGAACCCGAATCTCATAATAGAAAATTATCAATAAATAATATATTTCATGCATCATTTAAATGTTGCAATCGTTCTATTGGAAATAATCACTTTGGAAAATATACATAATGATTTGAGCTCCTTTTCTTTTCTTTTTTTTGAACGGTTATCCGTTCAGGTATTGACTTAGTAGAGAGGGTCTTGACTCATTAGGTAGTGTATTGACTCAGTAGGCATGGTATTAACTTAGTAGGCAGGGTCTTGATTTAATAGGCAGGGTATTGACTCAGTAGGCTGGGTATTGACTTAGTAGGCAGGGTCTTGACTCAATAGGTAGAGCATTAACTCAGTAGGTAGGGTGCGCATGAGTTTTATCGGAGAAAACATAGTATTAAGAAGATGAAGACAGCATTTTAAAAAATATGTAGGTTAATGGCAACACTTAATTCCAAAGGTAAAGTAAAAATAAATCGTAATATTAAATATTAATACTTGATGGCTGAGTCAATTGCTTGCTTTGTGTAACAATACACGATAACATTTGCAATGCTTTAAAGTTCATAGACTACCCACTAATTTTCCTCTATGTTATAGCCAGTTAAGTTCTATAGGCGATACACGTTTGAGCGATCATGCCTCAAAAGAGTCACGACTGACTGGGCAGAAGATCTTCCCCCAGAAGGTTGCCATTACTTTCTGCGGTAGACTGGTTTCCAACCAAATCTATAGAATCTACTCTGTCCTGCTATTTAACCTATAGGTGGAGAAAAAAGGGACGGATTAATATTTTTCCTACGGGTATTTGCGCTTAAGTGAATGCGACAAATTCAACTAGAACTCGAACTCCTCAGTTTGAATTCTCTTTCCGAGCCGTTATCCACTGCACGACATAAGCTAAGCGAAAGAAATATCAACTTTCGTAATAAATTTCATTTCAACTTTCAGATGAAAAAGAGCACATACAATCATTGTCACTTTATTCGGTAGAATACAAACTTATATCAAGGTCAGTCAGTCAGTTAAGTGCCATACGTGATACACGCTTGGGCGATCATGTCTCCCTGAGGCATGACTGACTGGGCAGAAGATTATCCCGCAGTAGGTTGCCATTGCTTTCTGCGGTAGACTGGTTATAGAACCCAATCTGTCCTGCTATTTAACCCATAACTGGAAGGAAGAGACGGATTAATACCTTTCCCAAGAGTATTTGCGCGTAAGTGAATACAATGGATTCAACTGGAATTCGAACTCGGCTCGCCGGCTTCTCATGCCACAACGCATATCCCATATCAAGGTATGGAGTCTAATAATACAGAAAGGCAATGGCTTATTTTACACAACAAATATTGACTTTGCATCACAGTATAATTCACTTGTAACTGTAACCAGCGATACACAGATTGGAATATTATGCTAATGACAATATTAACTGTTTCCTTATTTGGAAGCATTCGGCATTAATGCTACCCTCGATTATTATTTATAGTCTTTACGTTAAAACAAATTTTCAGGAAAATAGGTTTGTCACATCCATTAACTGTTATAGTTCGTTTCATTATTGACGGAATCTTCCTTGCTAACATTTAAAAAAATAGTGTGGAATGTCAGCATCTTGGTTAGATCATTTCTTTTTATCTTCGAGTTAAATGTGCTATTTATTATTGTTGTTGCCGATATTGGAAGTCCTAAAGTCGTATGGATTCTGTTATTTGATGCAGTTCTTTGTGATTCTTTGTTGTTGCCGATATTGGAAGTTCTAAAGTCGTATGGATTCTGTTATTTGATGCAGTTCTTTGTGATTCTGTCGTGCCAATCCGCAAAATTAAAAAAATATAGTCCCCTCTAAGGACTACGAAGGTCTTCTCCTTCTTTTATGTGCCCTGTCCTTTCAGGACGTAGGCGATAATGGTTCTCCACGTCTCCTTGTCCCTTGTGGCTCTTAGTATGTTTTCTCCTGTTACACCTCGCAAACCCCATTCCGTCATCCACCTGATCAGACCCTTCAAATATGTTATTCACTGCCTTTTTCTGTTTCCTTTTCCTTCTATCTGGCCTGTTAGTATCAGGTTCTCCAAGCCCTCCTTCCTCAATGCATGTCCCAGGAACTTCAATTGTCTCTTCCTGATGATCACTATTAATTTTCTTTTCGTTTCCATTCTTTCCAACACCTCATCGTTGCTCGCATGCTCGGTCCACGATATCCGCAGCATCCTTCTGTAGAACAACATTTCCGCTGCTTCAATTTTTTCCTCATCTTCGATGATATTGTCCAGCATTCACTGCCGTATTGAAGAACTCACATCACATAGCGATCTAGTACTCTCTTCTTTGTTTCTAGTGAAATTTCCTTGTGTCTTAGTACTTTACTCAGCTTCTAGAATGTGTCCTTCACCATTCCAATTCCCCATCGGATCTCTGTGTCGCACTTTCCATCTCCTGTTAGAACACTTCCTAGATATTTAAATTTTTGTACTTGCTTGATTCTGGTATCCCCTACCTGTATTTGGCATTTTGGGTTGCTCATTTTAGAGGAGGCTATTTGATCGAAGCTATTTTTAATAAATGATCTATAAAAGCGGTTGCATATATTTGACAGTTTATAATTTCCGAACAGTTTATTTGTCTATACAATTAGGGACAAGAATTTTTGCGGATTTTTTAATTTTTTGCAAATGATTATCCAATAGATCCAGTATTTACATTATTCGGACTATTGTCTTAATCTTTGTTGCCATTTGCCCGATGTTTCGGCCGTTGTTCGCTCCGGCCTTCTTTAGGTGCTAGGAATTTCGAACAGAACTCTTTATTACAATCACCGAGGTATATCATCTCCATCCCTTTTGCGCAGAGCCTCTTTTTGGTAATTATGTGTTATCTCTCTCTAAACTCTAAACTCTGTAAGTTATTTGTTCACCACTGCTGTAGCCTGGTATTGAACTCACAACTCTTTGGGTCAAATCAGAGGAACTACCCACTGGACCATGTGTCATTAAGGACACATGACCCAATGTAAATAAACTTTGGTTTATTACAATCACTGGAGTGGAGATGATATACCCCAGTGATTGTAATAAAGGGTTCGGTTCGAAATTCCTAGCACCTGAAAAAGGCCGGAGCGTACAACGGCCGAAACGTCGTACAAATGGCAACAAAGATGAGGACCATAGTACGAATAATGTAAATACTGTAAATACTACCTCGTCTCAGAAATATAAACAAATACCAATGAATTCAGTCACTAAAAACTTTTTCGAGTAAATAAAGAGTCTGTTCGAGTGTAATGATTTCCACATAGTTTTACTATTTTTACAATCTCACAGTGCACGCCATTATTGTGGTTGTGTGTGAGACAAAACTGAGTTAGTAAACATCTATCGAGGAAAGAGCACGAGTTGGCTTTTGTTTCTTTATTCATTGTCGGCATAAGTCGTCAATAGACGGTTCGTTGTTCGAGCTAATTCTCCAGCCACGGAGACAGATCAGTGTTGCATCACAGCTAACTCAGAAACGTGACGATGCGTATGGATGACGAAATTGCTTTATTGTTAACAGGAAGTTCAATCTTGGTCCGTGCATGCGAGCTGGCTGACGCTGTTCAAAATCATACACAATCATGGCTGATT
>JBBBDQ010001419.1:992500-1000000 GCA_037127315.1 Ascarosepion bandense
CTTTTACAGTGAAACCGATAAAATGCGGCCGCAACTTCTACTCCAACAGTTTCCTTCCTCGTACTTCCCGACTGTGGAATTCCCTTCCACACGATTGCTTCCCCGACAGCTACAATCTCCAGGAGTTTACATGTAAGGTCAATAGACACCTCCTAACACACTAACTTGTTCCCATTCTATCAAACACTCTTCCCATCTGCCCAACCCTCATCCTCGGTATCTATCCTTACCCATCTATCACCTTCCTCCTGACATTCCCTATGTCTAACCACTCCTTCTCTTTACCTTCCCATCTGTAGCCCCATGCGCAATAGTGTCAGTGGAATGCCTTGCTTGGGGTTAAATGATTAAAAAAAAGAACCATTGAAGATTTCGACAAAAAGAACACTTAATACAAGTTCCGCATCTTCTTTCCAACATAATGGCTTTTTAACTTAGAAGACTGGTAGTTAGTGGGCGATAGATCATTACAATATGGTGGGTGTGGCAAAGACTCGTATCCTAATTCAGTGAGCTTCTGCAATTTCATCCTGACAAAACACGATCGAGCATTGTTATGAAGAAGAATTGGACCTTGACGATTCACAAGTTCTGGTCGTATTTTGCTTAACTAAGTGTATATTTCGTCCATTTGCTGCCAATAAACTTCAGGCAGTGCTTCCCTGTTTATATTCCAAAAAGTTGGTATGGATAATGTCAATGGCGAACTAACAGATAGTTATTATAATTTTTCGTTGGGGTATCTTTAGTTTTGAAAAGTGTTTGGGTGTTTCGTCATAATCAAGCCATTGAGCTCGTCGTATACAATTGTATTAAAGAATCCATTTCTCATCACAACTAGCTATACATCCAAGATGCCTAAAAAGTGGAAGTCAGCCTACTAGAGATCATAGGAATAGAGTGGCTGTGATAAAAGTCTCGTATCGCAATCAAGTCAGCTTCTGCAATCTCATCTTGGCATTCTGTAGTCGTGCATTGTCATGAAGACCTCTTGCCGATTAAAAATTGCTAGTCGTATTTTGCTTAACTAAATGTACATTTCTTCCATATGCTGCCAGCAAACTTCAGGCATTGTTGCTCTGGTAAGATTCCGGAAAGTTGCGAACGAACAAGTGCGAACCAACAATCAGTTATAATCTTCCGTTGGTGTAATTACAGTTTTAAAAAGTATTTGTGTGTTCTGTCCTGATCAATCAATTGACTAGATCGTATACGATTTTCTGAAAGGGTCTTTTTATCATCACAACTCACAATTTTCTCTAGAATGGCATTATTCGAATTTAACAATGAAAACACTTTCAGGCGTCGAATTAAATTATGCAAATTAAATATTACCCCAATGATATTTTAGTAATATATATATATATATATATATATTGTAATTTTGTTATTACAATGGTTTATAAAAGCATAATATCACTGCACAAACATTTTCATGTTTCAGAACAAAACTGTACCTCTTCAGGTGATATGTTTAACACGCTTTTATAAACAATTGTAATAACAAAATTATAATATTAAGGTATCCACTTTATCGAGCACTCTTTATAAAAGTAAATGCTTGATCAGTGGTTTTTTAATCTACGTTTTCTTTCACTTTTCTGTATATATATATATATATATATATATATATATATATATATATATATCTGTAAATTAGAGATAAAATGTATAGGAGGAATATCCAATGTCGGTTTAAGACATGCATTGTCAACCCCGTACTGACATGTTGAAAATGGCTATTCCCCATGTAAATTTTTATCTGAATTTACAGATAAATAAATAAATATTCGCTCTGTAAATTAAAGTAATTTACATCGAGCTCTCTATTGGATCAGTTTTAATATTTTAACGATATTACTAGGATCCCCCTAGGTTATTTACCAACCTTATCCCCGATTATTTACCAATCCTATCCTAGGTTTTTACCGCCTATATATATATATATATAGCTTTAAAACGTAAGAGATGATTTCAGATTGTTTAGGATGGGAAGGTAATACTAGCTATTTTTCCTCCAAGCAAAATCTATAGGTTTTGGATTGGTTATTGTAGGCTGTTTTTCTTTTCTGTATTTTCCATGATATTATTGGTGTAATTTTGGGTTTTGTTATTATTTTCCCAGATATACTTAGAAAGCATTGTGCTGTTTGCATATTTACTATTTGTAAATGAAGTTCTGCGTGCTTAGTTTCTTTGTTTCCAGGGGCCTTCTGTTACCCCAATGTATATTTTTCTTTGTTATCAAATGATTTTAACGTCGGTTGGTATATTACGTCGTTTTGTAAACAATTACCGTTTAAGGGACAATCATTGCTTATTCTGCAGTTACATGTAGGTTTAATCTGTTTGGATTTTTCGTTGATAGATTAGTTTTTCTATTCTGCTTTTTTATTATGTGTGCCATGTTTTCGGTGCAACTGTAGCTGATTTTTACAATGTTTTTGTTGAATATTTTGTGGAGAGTGCTTGATTCCGAAAAGTGTTTATGTAAGAGTTTGAAGATATTTTTCTTGTATTTGTTTTTACGTTTTTACTATAAGATGGGTTGAATTAAATGATATTTCTTTTCCTGTTGGTATTTCTTTTTTGCTCTGCGGTGAGTATTTTAATGTTGCCTAGAATCCATTATCCTTTAGGGCTGTTTCATACTCTTTTTAGCTTCGTTATATATGGTTTGATTGGAAAGCCAGCGTTCAATTGATTTTAGTATCTGCCTGATTATAGATGTCGGGTAATTGGAAGTAGTATGTATATACAGTGGTTTATCGATGGGTTTTCTGACTGGTTTATACGTACCATTTTTAGGTTGAAGGTAACTTCTGGAAAATCTACCTCGCTTAGGTTGTTTTTTTATGTATGTGTCGACTCTATTATTTTTGAAAATCTTCATAACTGCTTTTCTAGTTTTTTCTGTATGATATTTGTTAGATTGTTTTTAAAGATTATGAGACTGTCATCCCTGTAGAGTCCTGTATAATTTCTATATATTATTTTGCTTAGTTCATGTAGTAAATATATGCCTACGATTTTGCAAGTCTCTGCACCATCAAAGCTTCTCATTGTAGCGTCAAAGATTCCTTCTTTCTTTATCCATGCGTTTTCATTGTTGAATAGTAGTGATTTACGGAAGTATTTAATGATATCGATTTCCTTTGTGTTTATCTTTATTTGTTTCTGGGCCAAGGTGATGGCCTTATCTAGCATGGTTTCTGTTAAAGACGTACAGAATTCTTTAATGTCTAATTGTAAAAATTAGCAAATATGTTTGCTTTTTATCCTGTTGAAACACACACACACACACATATATATATATATATATATATATATATATATATATATATATATGCTAGAAATATGCTAGAAATGTATATAGATATATGTGTGTGTGTGTGCTACCCATTTTTGAGGGCACATGAATTTGATGTAGTCGTTAGTAAACTTGTCTTGATACGACAATTACTATTGGCATTGTGTCATATCTAAGCTACCGTAAGTAAATTGATATATTAGGTTGTTTGGAAAATAATGTTTGAATTTAGAATCAAATTTTATTCATGATTAATATATTTAAGCAATATTTAAATCAGTCAAAATAGGAAACCTGAACATCTATACATTTATGCCATCGAGTTACAAGATTATTTCTGCCTTGACGATAAAATTTGGGCTTCAGTAAATCTTCGAATGCAGTTTCTGCATCTTCCTTGCAACGGAATGTCTTTTATTTTAAGAAATAGTTAAAATGCTTGAAAAAATGGTAGTCAGTGGGTGATAGGCAGAAGAATATGGTGGTTGTGGCAAAGCTTCGCATCCCAAGTTTGTGAGCTTCTATCGTGCCATTCTAACAATGAGCATTGTAATGAAATAAAATCAGATTTCGTCAGTTAACTAGCGCCAGTCGCATTTTACTTATCTGAATGTTTATTTAATCTAGTTATCAACAGTAAATTTTGTTGGTGTTGTTCTTGGTAGGTTCCAGAAATCTGTAATGGATAACGCCAATGGCGGTGCAATATCGCTTTCTAAAGGTGTTTGGAGCCTTTGTTTGATCACGCAATTGAGTCGACAATTTTCATAAAAAGATTTATTATTATTCGATCAGGAAATATTTCATTAGAACTTAGTAGATGCAGCACCGAAATCATTTCAAAATATCGAAATCTTTGACTTTCAAAATATCGAGATCTTTGATTTTCATTGAGCTTAAACATTACCTTGCCATTTTCTTTTTTAGATGGTCGGATGTTCATGAAACGCTGGTAAACATCTCTGCTATATTTCCCTGACACTTTCACGTGTTTTTTTTCGGCTCGTATTTTCAGATGTTGATCGTTAATTGCAGATGGACTATCACTTTGAGCTTCAACACTCGTATTCCCACTGCGGAACTTCATAATCCAGCATCCTACTTTCTACCGGAAGTGCATTTTTCCCATCATTCTTCTCTTTTCGCGCTCAAAATGAGGGCTAGATAATATTTTATGTTAAATTTTGAAGGAGATTGATAGAAAATTAATAAACAAATTTAGTAATTAAGAATGAATAATATATCAAGTCGAAAAAATTTACTCTAAAACAGGACATTATTTTTCCAACAATAGGAAAATGACAAATTATATTTGAAATTCTACAATATTGCATTACGAAGACATCACTTGTGCCAGCCAATATCCGTATTTGCTGTTTTTAATGCTTAGTTTTAGCTTATGCGTTTCTCACAAAGATTATGTTACGTCAATCATTCAATTAGAATGGCGGGTTTTATATTTTTTTAGTTATTTAAGTACCGGGATTCGAACAATTACAGCTGATACTAGTGGAAATACAGATATTTCGGCAGTCAACTCTCATCATTTTTATGGTATAAAAAGCATTTCATTTCTGTTACATCTGGTGCATCCAGCGATATGAAATATTTAATATCTGTTATATCTGGACCATAAAGAGATTTAAAGCGTTTTTATCTATTATATGTAGATCCCCCAGATCATGTTTGTATTATCTGCATCTTCTACACATATATTTTTTAATTGTTTGACCCCCAGCAAAGTACTGTCACTGATGCGCAGGGGGCTACATAAGAGTAAAACTTTAGACAGAAGGAGAGTGAGGACGAAGACGGATCAATTACAGTTGGTGTCAGAGAAAGGGCAAGAGAAGGATGAGAACACAGGTGTGAAAACTGTTGCGAACGTAGAGAGACAGGAAAAGATATACAGAGTGATGTAGAAAGAACTGGAGTCAAGTAGATAAGAGAAAGGTATAGACATTGTATTTAAATTCCTGAAGGTTGTAGCTGTCAGGAAAGACTATGGAAGAGAGTTCCACAGGCGAGAAGCGCGAGAAAAAAGCTGATGGAATAGAGTTGTCGGCTGCATTTTGTTGATCTAACTGCAAATAGGTGGGACCTTGTTGCCAGTCTGGTTGCACGAGTAAATTCTTGAAGCGGGGGCACCAGTGTCTTAAGTTCGTCGGAGTATGAACATATTTGTAGAATAGACAAAAGGAAGCCACATCCCGCCGGTGAGAAAGTGGCTGGATTTGAGCTGCCAGGTTTTACCTATTACATTACAGATTTTCCTTTGGAGCCTGTTGAGAACACAGAAGAATAGCAGGTACGCCTGACCATATATGACAGCAGTATTCCATGCACGGTCTGATTGTTGATTTGTATATGTGCAAGATGGATTCAGAAATGGTTTAATATCTGTTACATCTTGATATTATACGGATATAAAATACAATAGATCTGTTATATCTGGAAGCCCTATTCTTTTTTCTTTTCGTTGTTATGCTGTATCAATTTCTTTCTCATCTGGTGGAGTGAACCTGCTAAAACAGAAATGTCTGTATTTTCTTTTGGCTAAAGCGTATGCTTAATGAAATGATTTGTTTCTTTGACATTTAGTTAGACTTATGAATGAAGTAAAGTGGTGGCGGGTGTACCAGTTCAAAATTTCAAACACTGAAATGACAGAGAGAAGTGACATTTTTATCCACAATGAAGAGAAACGTTCTCATGAGAGTTTAGTGGAAGGCTTTGTTGTGGGGTAAGGGTTAATAAGCTAAGAAACATTGCAAGTTTACCATCATTGGAAACGCAACACTTATAGAGTTGCAAGAGAATATATAAATCTTCTTGGTTTGAGCCAAAAAAATGCTACTTACAAGATATGTATTTAGTATGTTTTAACTTTTAGTGAAGGTTTAGTGTTCAGTTTTCAAACCTTGAGTGAAGATTTAGTACACATGTAACCTCTGTTAGTCATTGAAGTGCCATACGTGATACACGCTTAGGTGATCATGTCTCGAAAGAGACATGACTAACTGGGTAAAAGATTTCTCGGCAGTATGTTGCCATTACTTTCTGCAGTAGACTGGTTGCTAACCAAGGTTTTAGAAACCAATCTGTCCTGCTTTATAACCCATAGCTAGATGGAAGGAACGAATTAATATTTTCCCAAGGGTATTTGCGCTTAAGTGAATGCAACGAATTCAATTGGCAAGCTCCAAAGGAGAGTCTGTAATGTGATAGGTACTGATCTGGCGACTCGACTGCAGCCACTTCCCCATCGTCGAAACGTGGCCTCCCTTTGTCTCTTCTATAAATACTTTCATGGCTTCTGCTCGGATGAGCTTAAGTCACTGATGCCTCCTCAACAGGTGTTTACTCATGCAACCAGACTGGCAACTGGGTCCCACCCATTCACAGTCAGGTTAGCCAAATGCAGACGACAATTCTACTCCTGCAGCTTCCTCTCTCGCACTTCCCGCCTGTGAAACTCGCTCCCGTATTCTTGCTTTCCTGACGGCTACAACCTCCAGAAATTTAAATGCAAAGTCAATACTCATCTACTAACCACTGAACTCTAGCTCTCTCCCCACCCCCGTATAATCTTCCCTTTCTCTCCACCTATGTATCTGTCATCGCACCTGCTTTCTCAGCTTTCTGTTGTTCCTTCCTAACTAGTTTGTACTCCTCACTCTTTTCTAATTAATCTTTTTACATTTATGTAACCCCCTGCACATCAGTGGCGTTTCCGCCTTGCTCGGGGTGAAATGATTAAAAAAAAAAAAGAAAAAAAGTCGAACTGCGGCTCTCCGATTTCTCGTTCCGAGCCGATATCCACTGCACTACAATGCACATTCATAATATATAACCTAACAGGTCTTGAAGCGTTGCACTAAAAGCAAGCCGATAAAGCCACTAAGACATAATGGTTTAATGAGAGTGAAATAAACTGAGAAAAATGTTGAAGAGAGAGAAGATATTAAAATACCGACATTCAAGAAGACACGATTATGATTGATATTGCATATAAATGTTTGAAGATTGTAGTTGACAGGAAAGTAAGAAACCGAAAGAGAGTTTACCTAGTTGGAAGTACGTGAGAAGAAAATATTAGCATATAATGTACCCTTGCACTAAACAATTTCAATAGTAAAATTACGAGACCTAGCTGACAATCTAATACTGCACTTAAATTCGTGAAATTG
>JBBBDQ010001419.1:1005000-1070000 GCA_037127315.1 Ascarosepion bandense
TCTTTTATCTGAGGAGTCATTTAAAACAATTGGTTTATGCAGAGGTGCTTCATGAACGTGTCATGTTAATTTGCAAAACTATTCAACAGCGTGTGGGGTTATTTGAAAGGGTCCGCCAGTAATTGAGCCGACGAGTGCATGCTTGTGTAAAAGCAAGGGTGATTTCCTGTGGTTGTTGATTATGTTGTATATCAATAAACAGACAAACACGTATATATATAAAAATATATCATAATATTTTTTATTAACGACGATGGACCGTGTCGCCTAGGAACAGAGAGTTGAGGGAGCGCTTCCAGGGGCTGACGTGGGGTTCGACGTGGGGTTAGCCTCTCTGCTTACTCGTCTAGCTTCTTCTTCGACTTCTCGAGACTTGTCTGTCTGTCAAGACTAACTTCTGTCGAGGCTGACTGACTTCTTCTTCTTCGACTTCTCTTCTTGTCTACTTCTGGAGACCGTCAAGACTGACTGGGTTCGACTTCTCTTCTACTGTCGACTTCTGGAGACTGACTTATCTGTGTTTTCGCAGTCTTTATATATCTTCCAAAACCGGGGACTCGTTTCTTCCGGTTTTGCCTTGATCACGCGACGCCTACGCGACGCCTACGTAAATTCTCAGAGACCCTGTCTGTTTGCTCTGAGCTATTTCCGCTCTGCCGGAAATAGGGTCAAAATGACATCCGCTGCTTTCAATGACCGAAAACACCCACGCTTCATCGGCCTTCTTGGGTCGGGCCAGATTATTATATTACAATTATAGCATTTGGGACTGATTCATCGGCGCAATTGTATAACTGGATGCTAGTCAGCAATGTTGGTATATCCGTCATTTTTATAAATAATTCCCAATCAATTCGAAATTTTCTGAATTGTTAGGGGTCATTTCCAGTTGGAGCTGAGGAAGCTTGACCGCCGGTGCTTTCGCTGGGATCGTTGGTTGGTGAGTTCCTTAAATTGCTTAATGATAGATAGGACTTCTCCCATCGCCTTGAACCCCAGCTCCCTCAGCATAGCAAGATCCATCATTTTCAAGTTCTCCTTTGTCAGTTTTTCACTTACAAATGTTGCTGCATAGTTCTTGGTCGAGTAAGCAGATTCCTGCTTCGGTGAGGTAATTTTCCCAATCCTGTTCATAGCGCCATGTAGAGTTATTCAGTAGCAACAGACTACTTGATTGTAGTGGAAGTTGAGTCTGACGAACTGAACGCTAGTTGGAAACGTCATTGCAAAGGTGAGTCTCACACTCTTGATTTTTCAGTTTATATGGACAGTTATACTAGCTTTGGTGTGAGGAACCTGCTCGCAAAGTTTGAAAAAGTATCTTTGGACTGTATCTTGAATTGTACATTTAACAGCAGCTACCGTAAACTTTAAACTTGATAACTCGAAAAAACAAAGCATTTGCGGACATATGTTTATATGAACTTTCGACCTTGTTTTGGTATGAGGAACTCGCTCCCAAAGTTTATGGAAATATTTTTGATCCTCCCTGTATATATACAATTGTGTATTTACGCAGCAATCCATCATTCATACAATTTTCATTAATGATAAGTGACAAACTTTTAATTGAACTTTTTATATGTTCGGATATTTTTCTTTCTTTCCTAGACAATGAGTATGGAAGAACTGTCTAAAAGTCTGGTATATTTGAGTGCTTTCGGCTATTCTTTTTGTATGATTATTATTTTGAACAGAAAGTATCGATTTTTATATATGTATCTAGAGTTATAGGAATGTGGCTTATTTTCCAAGCGCAGTCAGCTTATTTGTAAAAAAAAAAAGAAAAAAACATTTCTATAACACTAGATCCATACATAAAAAAATCTGTACAATCAGTTAAAAATAAAATAGAAATCATTCTTGATAATGGCTAAAAAATGAGTCAAAAGCGACATAGAGAATATCTTAAAAAATTTTACATCATGTCTAGAAAAGAAAAATATAAGATATATATATATATATATATATATATATATATATATATATATATATATATGTATCATATTTTTAATATATATATATACTAGCAGTTTTCCCGGCGTTGCTCGGGTGTAATAAAAGCTTTAAAAGTAATCCATGGTCCTGGAGCTCAGACTCAGCCAAAAGAACATTTGTGTGAAATTTGGTGAGAATCGGATAAAAATTGTGGATTTGTATAAAGGACATACAGCCAGATAAACAGGCACACACACAAATATCATGCCTTATATATATATATATATATATATATATATATATATATTATCGAGTTTCTGCACTACTGTAAGAACTGCAACCTTGAGATTTCTGAATATCGTTTCTTATGTCATTGTCTATGAGTGTATCCAATTTGACTAAAATCGGACCACTCCTTCTATAACCCAATTTTTTCCATTATCCATTTTCGATATTTATCAGGGGTACCTCGACACAAAGCCTAGCTAAGAACACACGCAGACGCTTATAGTACAACTGTGCAAATTTTCAAGAAAAATGGGTTCAGCCGTTTCGGAGTCTATAGGTAACGGAGACACACACACACACACACACACACACACACACACAGACACACACAGACACACACAGACACACACAGACACACACACAGACAAAGTTCCATTTATAAATAAGTTTATATATATATATATATATATCATGTTCTTGATATATATATATAATTTTTTTTATATTTATATTTATAAATATATCTCATATTTTTGTATAGTCATATATATATGTATATTTTATATATTTATATATATATAGATCATATTTCTTTAAATTTTTATATTTATATAATATTTTTTTATATTTATATATATATATATATTTATATATCTCATATTTTTTATATTTATATATATATTTATATATCTCATATTTTTTATATTTTATATATATATATTAAATTTATATATATATATCTAATATTTTCTATATTTTTATATAAATATATTTTTTATATCTTTATATAAATATATTTATATTTATATATATATATCATATTTAAAATATTTACATTCTACAATTTCATGGCTAATACGCATTTTGCATTAAACCTGTTCGTCAGACCCAAATGATACAACAGTTAATATTCAAAATAATCCAGAAAATCTTTTTGAATATTAACTGTTGTATCATTTGAGTCTGACGAGCATATTTGCTACGAAATACATATTAACCATGAAATTGTAGAATATCTAATCTTTTTTCTAGATTATATTACTCTGTTAAATTAAATAAATATATAAATAAATAAACACTGAGTTTTTTTTTGAGTTTGTCGCTGTCGGAATTTGCCTGAGATAAATTACAAATATTCTACGTATATATATATATATATATATATATATATATATATATATATATATATATATATATATATAATTGTACTTTTGTTACATTGCTGAAAGAAAATTCTGGATTTATATTCGTTTGATTATATGTTAAGTTTTCCTTTCATTATATATATATATATATATATATATATATATATATACATATATATAGTGACATAAATTAATAAATATACATATGAGGAGGGTGTAAAAATTTGTCATCTTAAACCATATCAAGAATCCAAATTTGCTTAATATAAAAATGATGTAATAACCACATGCTGACATAAAAAATATTTATTTAAATTCTTAAACCCAGATTGCTTTACGTTGGCCTCTTTTCTTCTTTCTTTCTTTCTTTTCCTCATGATTTCTTTTAACCATTATTAATTAACCCCCTTTTATTTTTACTGCTTACATTTTTAATTCTTAATTTTAAATTTTGCCTCTTAATTTTTCTTTCCATTTTTCTTTATTCTTTCCCTACATTTTTATGTCCATGTAATATTTGTATATTTAATTTTTAAGACTCATGATTTACGCCCCTTTGATTTCTTGTCCCTGCATTTTGTTATTTATTTTTTATTTATTTAAATTTAAATTTTTAATTTAAATTTAAAATTTTTATCCACATATAACCTTAGAATATTTAAATTTTTAATCTGTTCATTAAAAAAGAAGTATCTTGATTTTATACGATTTATTTCCCATGAACATCGACTGAAATTAAATTCATATCTATTAAAAAATCAATTTGAAATATGCACGTGATGATTGAAATAACGCATGACACGTATGATGATGATGATGATATATATATATATATATATATATATATATATATATATATATATATATATATATATATATATATATATATATACACGTCTCTCTCCCCCTATATATATATATATATATATATATATATCGCTCATATTCAGTAATGAATTAGAGCACTCTGGCTAATGGCCGTGTATAATGATCCTATACACGCTAAAAAGTCTGCTTTCCTCTACCGAGCGCTCATAGCCCAGAGGTAGAATCGTCGACTAACGCCAATTCGGTCGGGTTTCAATCCTGCGTTAAAAGCAATCGGAGTCTAACCGTACTGATGAGCTGTGATACAGCGAAACAGATCTGTCTGCGGATGACAATATATATAGTATTTCGTTGCAGCAGTGGTTAGTGTCAAATTTTTCATTTATCAGTGTTTTACTGATAAAAAAAGTATTTTGACAAGCATTTGTTTTTGTTGTAAAGTGCTTCATATCGGGGTAGAGATGGAGCATTAATAAGATTAATGCAGAGAAGCTTGTTACTTAACTAAGCAGAGACATGCCGCCTTGTGAAGAAAACGTTAAGCAGATTAAAAATTTAGCCCTTTTGAGTGAAGATATCATTACGGTGTCTTCAAGAAAATTTGAAGTCGGTATGACACTGGTTAGTTAAGTGACAATTTTCTCTGCATTTTTCCTATATATATATATATATATATATATATATATGTATATATATATATATATATATATATATATATATATATATATATATTAAAAAAGGATTAATTCAATATATATATATAGCCTAAGGAAAATAAGGAGAAATATAACGTTTATATCGGAATTTCGGTGGCAATTTGGAAGCAAAGGTATTATATGCACAGGCACTTCTTCACTAACCCTAATTTAAGGTATTAAACAGTTCTTTCCCGAAAATACTGGAAATTGAAAGAGAATAAACCTAAATCCACAGATAAAATGGAAGCTGATAGGCAAAGCAAGCACTCCCAATAGCTTTAAGAAATAGCTGTAATCTATGTTTAAGAGAAAAAAATTAAGATTTTGAAATTTCAATATCAGAATGTACTTCTGAATAAACGTAGAGAAATCATTAGTATGTGTCGTCACAGGAATAAATTTAAAATGCAATAATTATGTTATTCTTCCATTTAGTCAATATAGAATTTTTTAAACTTGGCGAAGCAGTAACCTTTTTCCTCTGTCTACCACTACTAACCCAACGGTCAAGCCACATGCCTCCTACTACCATAAGAGAAATTACTATTAAGATTCCGCTACCTTAACATTTTAACAGCCAACATCCCTCCACCTCTTCCTTTACTAACTTCCGGCTTTAGAATTTTCCTCATTCTTTGAATTTTTCCCAATTCTTTGATTAAACGGGGTTGTCAGTTTATGTCTTAAACTGACATTTTGAAAATGGCTATTTTCCCTCTAAATTTTATCTGAATTTACAGATATATATATATATATGTGTGTGTGTGTTTGTGTGTGTGTGTGTGTGTGTTTCTTTTATCCGAGGTAGTTGCGTCTGATTTTGAAATCTTTCTATGGATGAATGAATAGTGTCATTTTCAATTCTCTAATGACCGTAAAATCTTTTACTTTTCCTTGCATTTTAGTGACAGTTATTAGAAAGCGCAGGTTTTTGGAAACACCGTGGGAAAATCCGTTTATTTTATCCGAAATCGCGATGAAGAGGATCTTTTTGAAAGTAATTGAGAGATATCATCCGTCTCCCCCCCCCCCAGCAAAGAATAAAATACAATATAAATAAATAAAAAATTAAAAAAATATTTGCTTTTCCTATCCAAAATTTCAATTCAATCATTTACGAATCTGCTTAATTTTTAAGTATGAAATCAGAAAACTAGAAATATTTTTATAAACCCTTGCATGAGTAATGAGTTCAATCTTTACATGTATCGTATCATGTCAGAGTAAGCTAAGGCCGTTAATTAATAAGTAAAATCTTGAATGTGCGTGCAGTGGATATCGACTCGGAATGAGAAATTGGAGATCCGAGTTCACACTCCAATTGAATTCGTTGCATTCACTTATTCTCAAATACCCTTGGGAAATGTATTAATTCGTTTCTTCTCTTCAGCTATGGGTCAAATTACAGGACAAATTGGGTTTTATAGCCTTGGTTGGCAACCAAACTGCTGTAGAAATTAATGGCAACCTCATGCGGGATAATCTTCTGCCCAATCAGTCATGTCTCTTTCGAGACGTGATCGCCCAAGCGTGTATCACGCATGGCACTTAACTGACTGACTGAGTGTCTTAAAGTTAACAGTGTATCTAGAAATCTGGTGACATTGAATAATAATGTCCGTCTATCAAAATTATTCAGGCTGAAAATTTTAATAGAGTTTTTGGAACCAGAAGGTTGTGCGCCAATCGAAATTCACACACACACACACACATATATATATATAGATATATATTTTTTGGCAGCAATTTTCATTTAAATATGTTTCGCTTAAAACGACCGACAAGGAAGGTTTTATGAAAATTTGATTAATTTTTCTTGTATTCTTACGTGTTTCCTTTTTGTTGGAGATAAGGAATATAAAAAGGTTCCATAATTTTCGACTTTCCAAGCGCTTTCAGCCTCTTCACAGGCCATTTTCAAGGATGTTATTTTTCCAACATTTTTATTATGTCCTCATGTTTGCTTGTAATGTAATTGTTCCTGTTTTCCCCCACCAAAGTGCCAAATACAGGTGGGGGATGTTAAAATCAAGCAGGTACGAAAATTTAAGTATCTGGGAAGTGTTCTAACTGAAGACGGAAAGCACGAAGAAGAAGAAGAAGAAGAAGAAGAAGAAGAAGAGTTTTCTGAAAAGCAGTGTTCTTTAAAGCTATCACGTGATGCGCACGGCGGGGCATCCCGTGAGCCTCTGTCTATTTTTTTTAACTTCAAAAACTCCATTTCTACTGTTAAATAATATAAAGTTAATGTTAAGAGAAAATTGTTTGATATATATTGCCTCTCTTACAGCGTGCTGCCTTCGATATAGTGATTTAAATAGTACTTTTGTATTTTCAATCAAATGTTTCCTTAAAGGTTCTTGTAAATTGTGGGTTAATAAATGTTTTTTGTTGCACTGTTATTACTAGATAGGTGGCATTTAAGGCGTCTACTCAGAGAAGTATTAGTATCGCCAGTATAGGTTATTGATTTATGACAAGAAACCCAATCTTGTACAGGGGATTGAAATTCATACACTATACTAGTCATTGCTAGTTTAGATTTGATGGGGTTATTATTATTAGGAACAATAATATATATAATAATCTTCATTTGCCTAAGAAATCATCCACGTATTTCAAGACATCTTGTTTTACGAGCTACCGTTATCATTTTTCTGTGCCGACGTCTGAACGGCCACCATTCTATCGTTAATTTACGCCGATTTATAAATAGGTGAAGGTTTCTCATTCTAAATAGGTTCACGCATGCGCGTAGGGAAACTCTTTTCGTCAAGTTATTCACCTTATCGATTCTTCTTCCCGCTGACCAATTACCGCCAACTCTCCTAAGCTGTAATATGGCTGTTAGATAAATGAGAAATAATCGTTGCTGAAGTGTTGCCAAAACTTGTTTCGCACTAAAAGAACTTCTCAAATATTCAGCAGTCGAGTTACAAGAAGCAAGTCAATAAATCTATGGAGCGAAATTCTCATAATTGAAGCTAAGGTAATATTTAAGAAAAAAATTGAAGAAGCTATCTTCAAAGAAGCGGTACTTACAATATGGCGCACACGAGAAAAATAATAACTTTGGTAAAGGATTTTTGACATGCGATATTTTCTCGTGAAGGGCGTTCGAGATAAAAAAAAAAATCAAATGTCAAATTATAAAAGAAAACGTCCAGTCATATTCACGAGAAAGATATTTTACAGATCACTTTTATTTAGCAATATATATATGACAAATAGAAGACCGTTTTATTAAAACCACCTTTGATTACGCGTTTCGCCTTTCTAGGCTTCATCACATCAAAAAATGAAAGAAAGAAATATGAGTGTGTAGATGTTTAAATAATAAATAATTAGTACTGTCATGGTGGCATCACCCATCCAAAGGAGTGAACTCTTCCAACCAATACATATACATCCCCTCAAAAGAGGTGGTGGCAGAGATAGAGGAGAGACAGTGTGAGATAGCCAACACTGCTACCGTAACGACCATTGCGAGTCCCAGTTCGAGGGTTGAATTATAGTATTACTTCCTAACCCGTATTATTGTTCTACTAACAAAGTTCCAAGCGTTGTATTTTGCTGTATTTAATATATATTTGTTATTTCCTATTTTGGTTGTTGTATTATTTCTTACGGGACTCTTAACCGGGTCTACGACAAATACTTTTTCCTTTAACCTGGCTTTTTTGTGATGAAAGAAAAGAAAGAAAAATTTTTTTTTTACCTTTTCAATACTTGCTTCATGTTGAAGGTTTTTCATATATTATACATAAATAAGTGATATAATGATGATGGTCGCGTGGCCAAACGAGTCAGAATGTTTACCATTTGACTACGAATCTCATCATGGTCGAATTATAAAGAGGGTGAATTCTTGATATTATCATGAGGCGATGCCGGTCTTTGGAAAGTGCCTGAAAACAATATCACGGGTTTACCTATGTATTGTGAGAGACGGATCAATTTAGAAGCCGTCGATGACAATGTTTGAGCGTACTGGCCTTGTTCAGATTGTTATACATGCCAGATAATAGACTCTATCCCAGAAACTGTAACTAAGGTTTGCTCAATTTAGTTGCAATATAAACCACTGTTGGTCACTGTGAGTATTGAAAAAAGCACAAATGTTCCCGAGCAGTCTTTTGCATAAACCACACTTGGCAACTGTAGATGCTAAACAAACGGAAATGTGCCCGAGCAGGCCTCTGCAACAAGAAATTACCAGCTCCGTAGTAGACAGTCATAGTCAGCTACAAGCGGCCAGCCACAATATTTTGTTTTTAATCGTATCACCTCGAGTAAGGCGGGAACGCCACTGATGTGCAAGGGGCTACATAAGCGTAAAAAAAATTAGACAGGAGGAAAGTAAAGAGAAAGACGAACCAGTTAGAAAGGAGCAAGAGAAGGATGGGAAAACAGGTGTGAAAACAGTTGCAAAGGTAGAGAGAAAGGAAAGAACTAGAGTCAAGTGGTTAAGAGATGGGTATTGACATTGCATTTAAATTCCTAGATGTTGTAAAAGTTGTAGCCGTCAGGAAAGCAAGAATATGGAATCGAGTTCCACAGGCGGGAAGTGCGAGAAAAGAAGCTGATGGAGTAATATATATATATATATATATATATATATATATATATATATATATATATATTCGAACGTTATTTTAATGGATAACCGTGTTTTAAATAAACACCCTGTTTTTATTTTAATTTTAAATAATATGTATAAAGTCTGCATGTTGGAGAAAAGTTTGCTTTTCGGCATGTTTCGGGCCTGTGTCACGTTGGCTAAGGAAACCACAATTTTATTTGGTGTCTAGTAGACCGCTCGACCATAAAGAGTTTCACTGCCGAGACTCATAAGGAACGTCCATCTCCTCGTTCCTTTATTCTCGAAAATTCATATTTGTTCACTTTCCTATCTGACACGTAAACAAAATAAAGCGATATTTTTTCCTTTGAGCCTGTCATGCCATAGATTTACCCATGCTTATTCGGTAGGCTTCTCGGTATATCTCTGCTCTTCTTGCCTTCAGTATGTTCCGTGAGTCTCAATTTCCCGAAGCTTTCTATTCTCAATCTTCTTCTTCATGGGCTGTGTCTCTTCAGGATGTAGGCGATCATGGACTTCCACTTGGCTCTGTCTCTTGTGACTCTCAATAAGTTTTTTTTTTGGTATATCAGAAGATATACACACACCGCCAAACATTTCCTCAGACCTAACAAGTACGTCTCGCGCTGTTTTCCTCTGTCTCTCCTTCCATTTATCCGACCTATGAGTATAAAGTTCTCTAGGCATTCCTTCCTCATTACGTGTCCCAGGAACCTCATTTGTATCTTCCTGATATTTAGTATCTGTTTTATTCTCGTTTGCATCCTTTCGAACACCTCATCGTTGCACACTTTCTCCGTCCATGGTATTCTCAGCATCCTTTTGTAAAACCACATTTTTGCTGCCTTAAGCCTCTCCTTCATATTTGAAGAAATGATGAAGTACTTAAATCGGAAATAGAAATCAGGGAGCCGAGTTTGAATTCCAGTTGAATTCATTGCATTCACTTACGCGCAAATACCATTGGGAACGGTATTAATCCGTTTCTTTCTTCTAGTTATGGGTTAAATAACAGGACAGATTGGGTTGTATAGCCTTGGTAGACAACCAGTCTGTCGCAAAAAGTAATGGAAACCTACTGCAGCATAATCTTCTGCCCAGTCAGTCATGTCTCTTTCGAGACATGATCACCCAGGCGGGTTCATACTCCACCCACGTCTATTGAATAGGTGAAGAGGCTCATCGCTTGTTCCCTGTTTAGGATGTGGTTTCCGGCTTTCTCTCTTCCAATCTTTTCACTCTTACGTAGCCCCCTGCACATCAGTGGCGTTACCGCCTTGCTCGGGGTGATATGATTAAAAAAAAAGTATCACGTATGACACTTAACTGACTGACAGATGAAACTAGACTGGAGTGACGTCTCATTGGTGCAGGCATGAACTTGGCTTTGATGGATGATTGGCTACACTTTTTGACTCTTTGCGTCATCAATATTGCCAAGGATGGAATAGGTATCGATACTGATTTGCAAAATTGTCGCTGCAGGGTGGTGGTAGAATGAGGTTGGATTAAAATGAATCCAAAAACAGGCTTTGTTTACCTGTAGAGATTTTTTTTATCTATTTACTTTTTTTTTGACTGGGGGCAGCTCAGTAGGGTAATTTTATTGTCTGAATTGGATTAAGCAATTTAAAAATTTCAAAAATTATTATAATTTTTTTTGTATCTCATCTTTGGATTAAATTAAGTTTATCATATAAAAGATTGAAGTAAATATACGGTTCATTTGTTTTATTTTATTTAAATTTTGGGTGTTTAAATTTTTTAAAAATTTATTTTCCTTAAAATTGTTAGTAATATATAAAAAAAATTATATAATTTTCAAAATTTTATTGTAAAAAACAAATTTTTGTGTCTGGAATCAATAAATATTGTTATTAATATGAAGTTTATCTCAAAGTTAATTCAATACTTTCTCTATGATATTGTTCTTCATATTAATGAACATATTATTCACAAAATTTATTTTGAGAAATAACTTGCTTTTTTCTTTCTAATAGGTATTTTGAGAAGTATGTTGAATTTTAATTTTAAATTTCCTATAAATACAAAATAAAATGTCATTTATTTAGGGTTTTATCACAGAAGGTTAAACTCATTAAATTTTATAAATATATTTTACTATTTTACAACTGTTCTTTAAAATATACTTCAAAAAAGTCAAAGAGAAGGCAATACCTTTCTGCTGTATATTTGACAACAAAATCACTATAATTGTTATTAAGAATTTTTTCATATGAATGAAGTTAATGTTTCTCTGTAACAATGGAAATATTGATGTAAGTTTTAAATAAATTTTGTTCTTTCTAAACTATTTTTCAAAAAAGCCAATTTAATTTTAGTAAAAATAAAGGAAGGTAAAGAAGTTGTTGGGTATTACCTATTTATTATACATTAATATTTCGAAATTAAAATCTCATCTTCGGAATGGTAGAAGAGCTGTGTTGGAGCCCGTGCCTTTTAACGAATGGTTTTTTTTGGCTTCTGCTGCTGTCGTTAATTGTAGTGAGCATGTGTGTGTGTGTGTGTGTGTGTGTGTGAGTGTGTTAGAGCATGTATGTGTGTGTGTATTTATGGTATATATATGTGTGATTGATAGTTAGGACCTTCTTATGGTCTGATGGTATTAGTCCGCTTTAATATGTAGTTTATTTAAGTTTGTGTTGACCTGACCGTTAGTTTGACTTTTGCCAAAGTAGAAGAGGGCTTTTTATTTTTTTAGGACTATTGTATTTATGTGCGTGTTTATGTGTGTATACTTCTTGTATTTTATTTTAGTTTATTTTGTGTATTTATATGTATATTTATAATTATTTTGTTTTATTTAATTTATTTTATTTTATTTTATTTTTTCCTTTTGTGATCACCAAAGTATATTTGTAATTATTTAAAAAAAAAATCTTTTTTAACAAACAGCATGGCGTAATGAAGAAGGCCACAAACTTCTTTACCCAACAACTTTTTTTTACCTTCCTTTATTTTATCAAACGCCTTGTGACAGTCTTCAAAACCTGATGTCCTGGATATGGCGATTAATTATATCCGGCAGCAAGGTCTCTGAGATTAGAGGTTTTGAGGAGCGTGGGACTACCTCTGCTGTTGTTCTCAAGTTCACCATTACCCGGAGTAGAAGCATTTGTTAGGATCCCAGCTATTAACAAATAGTTTCCCAACAAACTGTGGTCAAAACGCCATGAAAGTATGAAAATATATTTTTTATTACAAATACCAGCAATATATTTATATATAAAAAATGCTAACAATACGTCCTCAACAGGTGTTTACTCGTGCAACCAGACTGGCAACTGGGTCCCACCCATTCACAGTCAGGTTAGCCAAATGCAGACGACAATTCTACTCCTGCAGCTTCTTCTCTCGCACTTCCCGCCTGTGGAAGACGCTCCCATATTCTTGCTTTCCTGACGGCTACAACCTCCAGAAATTTAAATGCAAAGTCAATACTCATCTACCAACCACTGGACTCTAGCTCTCTCCCCACCCCCGTATAACCTTCCCTTTCTCTCCACCTATGTATCATGTCATTCTCAGCTTTCTATTGCTCCTTTCTAACTAGTTTGTACTCCTCACTCTTTTCTAATTAATATTTTTACAGTTATGCACCCCCCCCCCGCTAATCAGTGGCATTTCTGCCTTGCTCGGGGTGAAATGATTAAAAAAAAAAACTAACTGTAACGACCTCACTCAAATCCGTTTAAACTACTACAGAAAAAAAAGATGAAAAAACTTTCATGACATTAAGTCATATAATATCCTGTAATTCCTTAAAGAAATTAAACCGTATTTTAAAATATAATTTCGACAACATAACTACAATATAAAACAGACATATAAACGTCTCTTGACAACACAAACATGTACACTACCGGTCATAATTACTAGATTACCCTAGTTTGTTAAAAAAATGATGTATTTTGTGGTGATACCAGGGACCGGATATTTGCCTTCAGAGGTCCAGGTAGCAAATGACCAAAACTTGTCTTCGCGCATCTGGGCTCCACGCAGATATTCCGGTGGAAAACCAAAAATAAATACATATCAAATTCCTTTTACGGACCCTTTTCGCGAGCCGACGTGAATTTTGTTTATCGACCAATGGGAAGCCTAGAATTAAGTTCGGGTGTGAATTCCCAAATGACTTGTTTGGAGCCCTAAAGACGAAATAAAAAGCCGACACAGGAAGCATCGCCAGTTGAGGAAATACGAGCATAATTAGCACGTCCCTTAACCACGTCAAGCGATCGCGTCATAGTTGCCTCTCCTTTCTCTCTCATCTTCTTTGTCACTGTTCACTTAGCGACTTGCCCGATGCACTGATCGGAGACACCAAAGACACTCCTAACAAACAAACACCTACACATACATACGCACAAACTCTTTTCGGCATTTACTGCAATGAACATTTTAACGACCTTTGTACCAACCAAAAGACATTACTTTTAATTGTAAAAAAACCTTAATTGTTATATATATATATATATATATATATATATATATATATATACAAATATTTCTATACACAATTTGATTTTTTTGTTTTATACTCCGCTTATAGTGGGCTATCTACTAACAAAGTCAAATTCAATTAATATATTTCAGCACAGAAATACACTTCATTATAAAGGATAACCTACTATTATTTCATACTATTTTTAGTATTTATTGCCAAGTGGATAATTCTAAATGAAAATAGAATGGTTCATTTTGTTATTACTTAGCAAAATTTTACAAGGCAGCCAGGAAGCTTTTGCTTCGGCCAGCCAATAAGAAGAAGAGACTAACATGGAGGAGAGATCACAAAAGCTGGACACCAGAACAGTTCATTTGATGCAAATAATATTGTGCGGTATTAAAAAAGAACCATTTTATTTTCATTTAGAATTATCAACTTGGTAATAAATACTAAAAATAGTATGAAATATATCATTTCTTTTAAAAAACTTGGGTTGCCTAATATTATGACCGGTAGTGTATATGTACAAACCAAAAGACATTACTTTTAATTGTAAAAAAACCTTAATTGTTATATATATATATATATATATATATATATATATATATACAAATGTTTTTATACACAAGTTGATGTTTTTGTTTTATACTCCGCTTATAGTGGGCTATCTACTAACAAAGCCAAATTCAATTAATATATTTCAGCACACAAATACACTTCATTTTTTTTTCATTTAGAATTATCAACTTGGCAATAAATACTAAAAATAGTATGAAATATATCATTTATCTTAAAAAACTTGGGTTACCTAATATTATGACCGGTAGTGTATATGTACAAAAACTGAGTATCATCCACTACGTATTTAACTGTGGAAGCAGAATGCCGTATCTCATATTTTTATTACTTTCAAGCTCACAAGAAAATTAAATTTCAGTCTTAAATGATTCATAAATTGTTGATATGCCGTTTAAATGACAAATGAATGAGTTGATTCCCTCAGTGGAACCTTCCATCCCGGCCATTAACCTCAGTCTAGAAAGCCCTTTAACCATCAGTTTTGTTATTTATTATCTCATTGTATATATTGACTAGCAGTATAACCCGGAGTTGCTCGGGTGTAATGAAAGTTTTAAAACTAATCCATGGTCCTGGAGCTCATATTCTTTGGACGTTGGCACGAAAGACTAAAAAGCAATAGTTGTTTCCAGTTAAAGCGAAACCGTAGACTGAAAAAAAAAATGAATGAACGTAAGTCAAATTTTGATTTCCTGGTATCGATATCAAATAAGTTTTTTTCGTCGAGAACTGCAACCTTGAAACTTCTGAATATCGTTTCTTATGTCTTTGTCTATGAGCGTATCAAATTTGATTAAAATCGGACCACTCCTTCTATAACCCGATTTGTTTGATTATCGATTTTCGATATTTATCGGAGATACCTAGCTAAGAACACTCGCAGACGCTTATAGTACAACTGTGTAAATTTTCAATAAAATCGGTTCAGCCGTTTCGGTGTCTATAGGTAACGGACACACACACACACACACACACACACACACACACACACACACACACACACACACACACAAAGTTCCATTTATAAATAAGTTTAGATAGAAGTATTTTAGTTTCATGTACAGAATATCGGGTTAGTTTCTTTGATGGCACTAGTGACGGACTAAACAAATCTTCGACAATAATTATTTACTAGTTTTAACTCGTGAACATTTTGTGGTTTTCCTGCTTTAATTTGCTCATGAAACTTAATTCTTGATTCAATAAGCTCATGGCGAATTCCCCAACAATAAAATATCCGGAGAAATTCCTCTACCCCTATCGTTAATTAACTAAGATTAACAGCTTTAACAAAGATATTGCAGTAACAATCGTAAGTATGAATGATGGTCATTATTTTAAGAAGATGGTATAAATGACAAGATTCTAAACTGACAACTGAAATAGACGTTAAACACTTCTATCTTCTCTTCTTTATTTCATTTTCTTACTGAAACCAAGTAGCGTCTTTGATATGTCTTCTCTCTTCTCACGCGATCAAAACGGAATTCTCCATTATTTATGAGGTATTGGCGGGAAACGCTAAACACTTCTTTCTTTTGACCTAAAGCAAGTGGCGTCGCTTATATGTCGTTCGTTTTTACTGGCAACATATAACAGAATACGCCATTATTTATAAAGATTTGGCAGAACGTAATGGTCGTGCGGGCTCAGGAAGTAATGAAAAGTATTATATGATTATTATTATTACATCAGTTTAAAAATAAGTAATAGAAAGTAATAAATAATAATAAATAATGTACAGAAAATATCGTTAAGACTAATTATTATTATCATAATAATTATGATTTTGTTTTTGTTGTTGCTGAAGATGATTAAGGCAACTGTACAAATGTTAAATAACAGAAAGTAATAAATAATAACAAAAAAAAAGAACAGAAAATATAGTTATTTATAAAACCAAATGTTACCACTGTCGTAATTATTATTATTATTATTTTGTTGCTGGTGTTGCTGCTGATGTTGTTAAGGCAAGACATGTTAAACAATAGAAAGTAATCTATTATACTGAATAACATGAAAATTGTTCCAGAAACACTCGTTTTCGAAAAAAGCGAAAGCCTACGGACAAAAAGCAAAAAGGAATTCCTGATCTTGTTTTATTTTTATCATCGAGGTTTTACACCCATTCTGAATTTATTGTGTGTGTTTAGGCAGCAATTTCTGTTTTTATAGATCTTTATTGGAGTAGATAGATCTATCGCCCGGTTCACACTCCACCCACATTTATTAAACAGGTTAAGAGGCTCATCCCTTGTTCCTTGTTTAGGATGTGGTTTCCGGCTTTCTCTTTTCCAATCTTCTCACTTTGTTTATTTTTATTTTTATTTTTTTTTCTCAATTGGAGTAGATAGACTAAACTATCATCCGGTTCACACTCCACCCACGTCTATTGAACAGGTTAAGAGGCTCATCCTTTGTTCCCTGTTTAGGATGTGGTTTCCGGCTTTCTCTTTTCCAATCTTCTCACTTTGTTTATTTTTTTGTTTTTTTGTTTTTTTTTGCTCAATTGGAGTAGATAGACTAAACTATCGCCCGGTTCACACTCCACCCTCGTCTATTGAACAGGTCAAGAGGCTCATCCCTTGTTCCCTGTTTAGGATGTGATTTCCGGTTTTCTCTTTTCCAATCTTCTTACTTTTTTTTTTAAATTGGAGTAGATAGACTAAACTATCGCCCGGTTCACACTCCCCCCCTCGTCTATTGAACAGGTTAAGAGGCTCATCCCTTCTTCCCTGTTTAGGATGTGGTTTCCGGCTTTCTCTTTTCCAATCTTCTCACTTTGTTTATTTTTTGTTTTTTTGTTTTTTTTTCTCAATTGGAGTAGATAGACTAAACTATCGCCCGGTTCACACTCCACCCTCGTCTATTGAACAGGTTAAGAGGCTCATCCCTTGTTCCCTGTTTAGGATGTGGTTTCCAGCTTTCTCTTTTCCAATCTTCTCACTTTGTTTATTTTTTTGTTTTGTTTTTGTTTTTTTTTCTCAATTGGAGTAGATAGACTAAACTATCGCCCGGTTCCCACTCCACCCTTGTCTACTGAACAGGTTAAGAGGCTCATCCCTTGTTCTCTGTTTAGGATGTGGTTTCCGGCTTTCTCTTTTTCAATCTTTTCACTATTACGTATCCCCCTGCACATCAGTGGCGTTACCGCTTTGCTCGGGGTGATACGATTAAAAAAAAACAAACAAACAAACAAACAAAAAAAAAACAAAGAAAAATAAACATTACAAATAAACGTAAGAATTCGAAACGTCTTACCCCCAAATTGTTTTAAGTCATTAAAAAAGAAAACCAAAAGTCCTATATTAGAATGATTAATTATTTCTTTTGTAAAATAAATTATAAATTATCGAAACATTTTAAGGAAAAATATTGATAGTATCTTATACCTTATACTATTCCTTGTTCTTTTTTAAAACAGGCGACATTACATTAGAAAGTTTGCCAAACGTATGTATCTGTTACATTAATTCAAAATAATCTTCAACTAACGATATATATAAATATATTGTTAAATATAAGAGACAATGAATGTCTATTATGTTTAATCATGAGCCGTTCTAAACGTTGTATTTAGGCTTTAATTTCAGGTGAAAATAAAAACAACAATTCTCCAACATTTGGATAATTTTTTATTAATTTGGTTCTAAGCTTTCAGCTCACATGAGCCATCTTCAGAGAAGTTATTAATACAATAACATCCACCATCACCGACGATTTTATTTTGTGTAAAATCCTTTCTTAAATAAAGACGGAAGCAGTCGATGGTTCGCCTGAAATAGGCCCATGCTTCAGATTCACCATGAAATAAAGTGTCTGTCTTAATTTTTCTTATATTTGCTTTATATGTATTTATATGCATATATATTTAGAGCTCTCTTAGAGAGTTATCCTACCATTGTATGTACAGGATACTCCTTTGGATTCTTTTATACCCACGCTGGATGCTGAGATATATATATATATATATATATATATATATATATATATATATATATGTAAGTAATGGTTACTAATGGAAGTATATTCCACAGCTGGATATTTACTTTTAAAAAGTACTCAATACAAAGCAGAACATAAATATATGGTAATAATAATAATAATAATAATAATAATAATAATAATAATAATAATAATAATGCAACTAAATAGCTGTTTTTCCATGGGTACAAAAAAGTAAATGTGACGGGTACTCAGCTTTGAAAAGAGCAAATAATTGTATTGATCTCTTTTTAAAGTAAATATCTAAGAGTGGAATACGAGGGTCAATCAATAAATAAGGTGGATTTTTCAGTATAAGGATTTTTAATACAGATAGAAGCTTTTTTATTTCAACGTAGTCTCCCGGCAGTGTCACATACTTTTTCCATCTTTGCACAAGCTTCCGTATTCCCTCAGAGTAAAAATCTTTGGACTGATGTCTCAGCCAATGGCTCACTTTTGACTTCGTCGTCACTTTCATACTTCGTGCCTCTCATGAACGCTTTCAAGGGACCAAACAGGTGAAAGTCTGAAGGGGAATGGTCTGCGCTGTAAGGGAGATGAGGGAGCAGTTCCCAGTCCAGCTCGTTGATGGTCTGCACCGTTTGGGCTGCTGTGTGAGGCCGTGCGTTGTCTTCGAGTAGGCAAGATCATCATGGACAATTTTGTGTGCTGTCCCAACAGATAGGCTCAAAATCCTTGCAATGTCATCCATTGTCATCCTTCTGTCAGACTGAATGAGGTCATTGACTGATTCGATCACCTCAGGAGACTTCACTTCTGTAGGCCTCCCAGGCCTGTCTTCATCCTCAACACTACTTTGTTGTCCTGTAAACAATTTAGCACACTTGTAGACATTTTTTGGTCGAAACATGTGGCACCATACACAGTTGACATTCTCCTATGAAATTCAACTGGTTTGCACCCTTCAGCAACGAAAAACTAGATAACTGACCTCTGTTCAATCCTGGAGCATGCTTCTTGGTTGGCCATCTTTGTTAATCTCCAAAACTCTGAAAGATTTTTTTCAATCTGCAAAAAATTAAATCTCTTTTTTAGAAAAAGTAATGTAAAAAAATGCATGCTTCTATCTATATTAGAAGTCCTTATACCAGAAAATTCACTTTATTTATTGAATGACCCTCGTAGATATCCTTATACCGAAAAATTCACTTTATTTATTGAATGACCCTCGTATATTTCCATCAGTATTACTTATATTATTATTATTATTATTATTATTATTATTATTTGCTCCTTTCATAGTTGAGCACTCTCCTGATTTACTTTTTTTGCAACCATGGAAAAACAGCTATTTAGTTGCAGTATGCAATAATAATAATAATAATAATAATAATAATAATAATAATAATATTTTTTTTTAACCAGCGTCTTTCTCCTTGAATTCCAATCGCGTATATGTCAGATGTTGCTTGGCAGCCCATTTAGGAGAAGGAAAACTCCGAACAACAACCCGCAACTCAAGGTGTTAATCGTGCCGAGGAGTGAATGGCTACTGCGTTATGAGGTCACAAACGACCCCCTACAGGCTTCGGGGCCCTGTTTGTAAAAGACCGTTACCCAACGTGCCGGGCAACTTTGGGTGGACTTTTGGACCCGTGCGTCACTCGTGGGAAAAACATGAAAAATACAAATAGAAATAAAAAGTCCAGTATGGCTCTTCCAGTGGATAAACAGGGAGTCCGTCCTTCAGGAGGGAACCTACCTGAGGTCGAAAAATCTGCCATAGGAACAAACTCCTACACAAAGAATGAATCTTCAGGTCCCCACAACCAGGATAATCCTAACGTTGGTCCTGTAAATTCACCAGCTAGATCTACAACCGTATATTTAAAGAAAGAAAAAATAAAATGGTCTCGTGAGGAGTACAAAGTCGTTATGACTGCATTTCATGAAGCGTTACTCAATCCTCAAAAAAACGTGACTCGCCAAACATATGACATTTGGCGTGAAAAAGTTGGTCAAGCAAATAGAAAGTATATTGACGAAAATAAATTAGCCAATGTACGTAGGTACATTATTCGTAATAACCGACTAACAGAGGCTGAAATCAATGAAATTAAAAGAATTGTAACAAGAAGAGACGAATCAACAAATTATGAAAAGAAACCGGAATCAGAAATAAAAAGTAATAACATCAAACAAGCCACAGGTCATAATGTAGAAACCGTGAAACACGCAAATTATTGCGAAGATAATGCTGTAAATAACAAAGTGCTGGAAAGGTGTGATCTGACTCAGTTAAAAGACAAAAATAAAACGAGTTCAGAACACATCGAAGATAATTATTTGACGGAAAATAAGAACAATATACAGGAAGCCAAGATAGAAATAAAAAACCATCTAAGTCAAATACAAAATATTACAATGGAGGAACGTGAACAGCTCCCAAAATTACTACCAACAAAACATAACCTCCGTACTATTAAACTCTACAATGCAGCACTGAAATCAATACTGGATGAAGACCCTCATACAAATCTTAACGAAATAATATATGCATCAGCAACATCAGCAACAAAAAAATTAAATATCAAAATAAAAACAAGGCAGTCTCGTAGACGTGAAGTTCCACCTTGGAAAAGAAAAATAGAAAAAGAAATAGAACAACTTAGAAGTGAATTATCAATATTGGATGAACTGAGTAGAGGAATAAATGTAAGAACTAGGAAAAGCAGAAGAGTCGTAAAAAAATATAACATCAAGAATGAAAATGACGTCTTATCAAATAAAGAAAAAATAAAGCAAAAAATCCAACTGAAGGCTCAAAGAATAAGACGCTATGAAAAAAGAGCAAGATTTTACAGAGAAAACAAGATTTTTCAGACTGATACAAAGAGATTTTACAGGGAAATAGGTAAAAAAAGAATTGAAGTGACAGTACCCCCCAGAATGGAAGAAGTCAAACAGTTCTGGGAAAAGATATGGGCTTGCCCTAAAGAACTTAGCAAGGAAGTACATTGGATTACGCAAGAGACAGAACGAATGAAAAATAAACCCGAACAGACATGGTCTGGAATTACAGAAGATGATGTTAAATATGCACTAAAAAAAAACACACAATTGGAAATTCCCAGGCATAGATAAAATTCCTAACTTTTGGCTATATTATTTAAGCGCATCACATAAAAAACTAGCCAAAGAACTTCAAGAAATGGTTGACGATCCCACTAAAATTCCTGCATGGTTGACAAAAGGAATTACATTTCTTCTACCCAAGAATGGTGACACAAAAAATCCGAAAAACTACAGACCAATTACATGTCTTCCGACAACATATAAACTATTAACATCTATTTTAACAAAGCAGACATATTTATTCTTAGAAAGAAATGACATGTTACCGCTTGAACAAAAAGGGTGCAAACGTGGCTGTTATGGTTGTAAAGACCAATTGCTGATTAACAAAATGATCCTGGAAAACTGCTACAGTACAAAGAAAAATCTTAGTACAGCCTGGATAGACTATCGAAAGGCATTCGATAGTGTGCCACATGACTGGATTTTAAAGACTTTAAATATATACAGGATATCACCCGTCATCATCAATTTCATCAAACAGTGCATGTCTATATGGAAAACAACCCTTTACCTCAATCATATAAATGGAACCTATAAGTCTGATGAAATAAACATCAAAAGAGGTATATTTCAAGGTGATTCTTTATCTCCCTTACTATTCTGCATATCATTAATAGCACTAACCAGTCAACTTAATAAGACAGAATGTGGTTATAAAATAGGACAAAAGAAAATAAGCCATCTATTTTACATGGATGACTTGAAGTTATATGCTAAGAATGATAATGAACTGGAAGGTCTTCTGCAAACTGTAAAATGCTTCAGCGAAGACATTGGAATGAAATTTAATTTGAATAAATGTGCTAAAGCTACAGTTTTACGTGGATCAATACAAGAAACATCCTCAATTAGCCTAGACTCTGCTGTAACAATAAAAGAATTGAAACCAGAAGAAGCTTATAAATACCTAGGTATAAATGAGTGCGAAAACATTCACCATAAAAAAATGAAAGAAATAGTGCGTAAAGAGTACTATAGAAGGCTACGAATGATATTAAAAACTGAATTAAATTCACAGAACAGAGTTATGGCCATTAATAGCCTTGCAATCCCAGTTGTCCAATATAGCTTTAACATCTTAAACTGGACTCTAAACGACATCAGGCGAATGGATGCTAAAACAAGAAAGCTTCTTTCTAAGCATAAGATGCATCATCCAAAGGCTGATGTAGACCGTCTATACATACCCCGTAAAGAAGGTGGAAGAGGTCTTATTCAGCTGGAATTGTCATACAAGACAACAACTATTGGCTTACTAACATACATAGAAACAACAAAGGATTGGATGTTACAATTAGTAAGGCAACATGAAGAAAGAAAGAAAAAATATTCAATAATAAAAGAAGGTAGTAAATTCAAACAAGATTTACAGTTAGTAGATTCTGTAGAAAAGCAGAACGGAAGCCAAGAGCCGACTACTGCGGCAAAGAATATGAAAATGAAAGCCAAAGATAAAGCTCTTGAACAGATGAAACAGCGCTGGCAAGACAAACCTCTGCATGGCCAATATCCAGTACGTGCCAATAAATCCAATGTTGACAAAGTTAATACTCATCGATGGTTACGTGCATCTGGATTAAAGCCCGAAACTGAAGGCTTTATTCTTGCAGCACAAGACCAAAGTCTTTTCACGAGAAACTTTCAGGCAAATATTATGCATAATAATATGGATCCAAAATGCAGGTTTTGTGATAAACACCAAGAAACAATAGACCACCTAATCTCAGGCTGTTCTGTGCTTGCCCCAAATGAATATAAAAATCGCCACGATAGAGTTGGGCAATATTTACATTGGGCAATATGCAAACATTATGGAAAAGCTGTAGGCAAACACTGGTATGAACATCACCCAGCACCGGTTACAGAAATAGAAGATGTAACCATTCTATGGGATTACACCATCTACACAGACAGAAAAATTGAAGCAAACAGGCCAGACATTATTATTAAAAATCAGAAGGAGAAAACTTGTCTATTAATTGATATGGCTTGTCCAGCGGATTGTAACATAGCAATCAAGGAATTTGAAAAACTGTCAAAATATAAAGACCTGGAAATTGAAATAGAAAAAATGTGGAAATTGAAAACAAGAGTTGTGCCAGTGATAGTAGGTGCACTTGGAATGATAAAAAATGGAACAAAACAACACATTGAAAGAATCCCTGGAAACCCCAGCTTAAGAGATATACAAAAAATTGTCTTCCCACACACTAAGGAAAACTTTATCTATGTAATGCTGGGGATGATAGGGAAGATAGAAAAACATGAAATGGAGCCATAATAACACGCCACTACCTGCCTTAGGTCTCCCCGCAGACTTGGTTGGTAGTGAGACCAAAGCAGAAATCGAAATACGATGAAAAATGACACAATAATAATAATAATAATAATAATAATAATAATAATAATAATATATATATATATATATATATATATATATATATATATATATATATATATATATATAATATAGAGATGATCAACATATACTGTCTTAATAATATGTATAGGAAAAACTACTAAAAAGTTATAAGTTTAAAAATGTATTTTTTGACAGTATTTATTTATTTCTATTATTATATTTGATATTTCAGACCGTCCTCGGCCTTTCATCAGAAACAAATGATTTTAAAATTTTAAATAAATACTGTCAAAAAATACATTTTTAAACTTACAACTTTTTAGTAGTTTTCCTATATATATATATATATATATATATATATATATATGCATCTCAGTGGGTAAAACATTTATTGAAATTTACTTAAAGACTAACAAAATTTCTGTGAGATATTTTTTCTGTATTTTCCACCATTTTTTTTAATTTCCAGTGCAGGTTTCATGATGACCATTTAGACATTTTAGCACTCTCACGTCTTCATAAACTATTATGAACGAGTTTTTTCTAATAACATTCGGATTATTTTTATACATTGTGTTTATCTGATAGTATCTCAGTTTCTTTTAATTAAGATGTCGCGTCATTACAGGTTGTTTTCGTTTCAATGTATCGCGTCTTAACGCATCATTTTCTTTGAGATGAAAGCCGAAAGTACTTACACAAAGACAATTTATTTGCAAACTTGCAACGAAAACTACCAAAATAGTCCAAAATCTGGAAAAATCCTTAACAACGATCTTTCGCTATTTGTTAATTGTAGTATATGATTCACACCCATAACACCAGAAGTTTGAATCAAATTTCGCGTGCATTATAATTTCTTTTTTGTGGTTTATCAACCCTTTGCGGGTTATTTAAAACCGAAACACATTTTAGTAGTTTGCTTCTTTTTGGCAGCATATCAACCGCTATGTGTTGTTTAATGGCGAAATCTAAATGTTTTCTATGCAGTTTTATTTCTATGCAGACAATATTAGTTTTAATGATGCAAATATTAATAATTAGCCCATATATAGGGATGGAAAAGGGGGGTTCATGCCTTTTTAAAGGGTATTTGAGCGTAAGTGAATGTAACAAAGCCATTTGTAATTAAAACTACGCTATCTGTTTAACTTCCGATTCACTGTCAATTCACCACAGCACAGTATTCCCAAGCAGTTACCCTTCTAGGTACAAACCAGGAACGACGTTGCTTAACTCCCGTGATCGTACGGGGACCAATGTTTTAGCGTGATGTGATCGTATGCGGTTGAAATACATTTTAGATTTTAGGAGGTTGCTTACAGTACTTTGTGTTCCCAAACGGTCTCTCATATAACTACTGACCGGGTTCGAGACTTGACTTCAGTCAACTAACCAGAACCGCTTTTTTTTCAGCGTTGTCCATCACAAACATTGATCTAGGAAAAGTTGATCTGTGGTGAGTATCGTATGTACTGGTTCGACTCTGAGGGATATCAAAGTAAGTGTTGTACAAGATGCTCACTTAGAACGTCAAAGGATCTCGGTGATTCGAGATTTGGCCCCGAAAAAGCAACGCCACCAGATGCAAAATCGTTTACCTTGTCGGCGGGGGCACAACCATTAACAAGAAAGTGGACGCATTAAAACTTAAGCTGTGCGCATACAAGATATTTAGTTTCATCAGACCCTATAGATGAACGGCAAAAAACACAAAGACCTATAACAAATAACGAAACCACATCACTTGTACACTTCCAATAACAGTAACAACAAAATTGGGTAGCACGTGTAGCTAGAAGATAAAATATTATTATCAAGCTTTTAACTAAAAAAGAGAAAAGACTAAGAAAAAACTCTTATGACTATTAAAAAGATCTATAACTTTTATTGTATATATGAAATCTAATGTCATGAAAATGTTTTAATAAAAAGATTTTATAAATTTCAGCTGACAGTAACACTGTTCGGTCAATAACTACCGAATGTTACCAGAATAGAAACAGCTATTTTATCGATACTACAAAAGATATTTATGAATAGATTTTCACTACTGTCTGGAGCCAGACTATTTTTCCTCTTTGTTTCGGATTAAGGTTTCGCTTTTCGGGCCGACGACTAAGATCAGTGCAGTATACGTGTGATTAATTTTACCATCTCGTTTAAGTGCGTGATGTTGAACTCATCTATATTTCTCTAGCCTGTTTTTTATATTTAGGGAGTGTTCATTTATTACTTTTATATGTCTTTGTTGTACATTTATAAATAGAGAATAAAGAAATATAAGCAAAGACAATACAAATTGATGATATATGGTCCTTAATACGATATATGTTTCTCAATATGTAGATATATGGTTTCGATGTGCTAATATATGGTTTTCAATGTGATATATGGTTTTAAATATGTAAATACATGGTTTTCAATGTGCTGATATATGGTTTTCAATATGATATATGGTTTAAAATATGTAAATACATGATTTTCAATGTGCTAATATGTGGTTTTCAATATGATATATGGTTTTTAAATATGTAAATACATGGTTTTCAATGTGCTAATATATGGTTTTCAATATGATATATAGTTTTAAATATGTAAATACATGGTTTTCAATGTGCTGATATATGGTTTTCAATATGATATATGGTTTAAAATATGTAAATACATGATTTTCAATGTGCATATATATGGTTTTCAGTATGATATATGGTTCTCAATATGTTGATATATGGTTCTCAATAGTATATACGGTTTTCAATATGTTGATATATAGTTCTGAAAATAATATATAGTCCTGAATAGGTTGCTATATGGTCCTCAATATATAAAGATATGGTTTTCAATATGATATATATTTCTCAGTATGTTGATATATGGTTTTTAATATCATATATGGTTCTCAATATGTTGTTATATAGTTTTCAATATAATATATGGTTCAAAATATGTTCATATATGTTTCTCAATATGTTGACATATCGGTCTCAATATATTGATAAATGATTCACAATACAATGGATGGTTCTCAATATAATATATGGTTCTTAATATGTTGATATATGGTTCTCAATGTGTTGATATATTTATCTCAATATATTGATAAATGGTTCTCAATACAATGTATGGTTCTCAGTATAATATATGGTTCTTAATATGTTGATATATGTTTCTAAATATGTTAATATATCGATCTCAATATGATGATAAAAAATGGTTCTCAATAAAATGTATAGTTCCCAATATAATATATGGTTCTCAATGTGTTGATATATGGTTCTCAATATGTTGATATATCGATCTCAACATATTGATAAATGGTTATCAATACAATGTATAGTTCTCAATATAATGTATGGTTCTCAGTATAATATATGGTTCTTAATATGTTCATATATGTTTCTCAATATGTCGATATATTGATCTTAATAGATTGAGATATGTTTCTCAATATGTTTATATGTGCTTCTCAGTATGTTGAGATAGTGTTAATAATATATTGATAATGGTTCTCAGTACAAAGATATGGTTCTCAAGGTTTTTGTCATTTCTTTTTACCAGTTCTGAATGTTAACTGCATTAAAAGATTCAATTAAAAATTAAATACGAATAATCCCTTTTCTAAATTCCTTTTAGAAAAAATAGTGAATAATAGTAAATAAATTAAGCTTTTATATACTGATTCTAATAGAACACAGAATAATGACAAATTCTAAAACGAAGCTACTCTCAATTAACCATCATCATCAATCTCACCTACCGCCCATTAGCATGGACCAGGCTTGCCTCCCAGAGAGTAAAACACTACGCCTCCTTGGTCTCACACTTTCAGCAGACCTCAAATGGAATGAATCCATTGCTAAATCCGCTGCTATGAAAGTCGGTTCTCTGTGTAGGGCCCGGAAGTTTTTTCCGTCTAAATCTATCCTGCACATTTATAAATCTACCATCCGCCCGTGCATTGAATACTGCTGCCATATCTGGTCGGGTGCCCCTGCTGTTCTTCTCGGGCTTCTCGACAAGGTTCAGAGGAGGGTCTGCAATGTGATAGATACCAACTTGGCAGACCGCCTGCAGTCTCTCTCCCACCGGCGCGACGTGGCTTCCCTGTGTCTCTTCTATCAATACTTTCACGGCTTCTGCTCCGATGAACTTAGATCACTGGTGCCCCCTAAATACGAATTTGAACGCGATACTAGATTAGCAACGAGATCCCACCCTTTTACAGTGAAACCGATAAAATGCAGCCGTAACTTCTACTCCAACAGTTTCTTTCCTCGCACTTCCCGACTGTGGAATTCTCTTCCACACGATTGCTTCCCCGACGGCTACAATCTCCAGGAGTTTAAATGTAAGGTCAATAGATACCTCCTAACACACTAACCTGCTCCCATTCTATCACTCTTCCCATCTGCCCAACCCTCATCCTCGCTATCCTTACTCATCTGTCACCTTCCCTTAACATTCCCTATGTCTAACCACTCCTTCTCTTTACCTTCTCCTATGTAACCCCATGCGCAATAGTGGCAGTGGAATGCCTTGCTTGGGGTGAGATGATTAAAAAAAAATACATCACTAAATTAGACAAAATCTTTGAATATAGCACTAAATAACACTACTGTCTATGTTATAGAACGGAATTATGCTAATACATTTTATAGAAGAATAAACTTAGCCATTTTATACAATATGAAATTACATCAATATACATGATACATCACTAATTTGCACCAACAGTTGTGATTAAATTACATCAATATATTCAACTAGCAGTATAGCCCGGCGTTGCTCGGGTGTAATGAAAGCTTTAAAACTAATACATGGTTTTGGAGCTCAGACTCAGCATAAAGAATATTGATGTGAAGTTTGGTGAAAATCGGATAAAAATTGTGGATTTGTACAACGGACATACAGACAGATAAACAGACACACACACAAAGATCTTGCCTTATATATATATATATATATATATATATATATATACTCGATTTTCTGCACTATTGTAAGAACTGCAACCTTGAAACTTCTGAATATCGTTTCTTATGTCTTTGTCTATGAGTGTATCAAATTTGATTAAAATCTATAACCCGATTTTTTCGATTATCGATATTTATCGGGGATACCTCGACACAAAACCTAACTAAGAACACTTGCAGACGCTTATAGTACAAATGTGTAAATGTTCAAGAAAATCGGTTCAGCCGTTTCGGAGTCTATAGGTAACGGACACACACACACACACACACACACAGTTCCATTTATAAATAAGTTTAGATTAGACATAATGCAAATACAGTGGTTAATATTTTAATAGATGAAAGCATTGGACATATTTTTATTTAAAAAAATGAACCGGAAATCAGGCACGAAATTTATCTCGAGTATGAGAAATTAATTTAAGTCATTCTACAGTTATATATATATATATATATATATATATATTATTTAAATGGAAAGTGGGTAACATGATTTAAAACAAAGACCTTAACCTTATCTCAACTGGCGATTGAGAAGAGGTCATCATTCCTTTAAGACTATAGGATCATCATTCCTTTAAGACTATAGGATCAAAGTGGTGTTTATATTGGTGCAAGGAAATCAAGCTACTATGACGAAAAGAGTTACTGAGTGTGAGAGATTATGAGAAAAACACTATTGAGAAGAAAGAACAATAGAATAACTGGAATTAAGAAAACAGAAAAAATTATTGAATTTTTATTTAATTTTTTGATGATTCGTAAAGTCTAAGCATCTCCAGAAAAATTACCATGAAAATAAGTATAGATAGGCACAGAGAAGCTATGTTATTGCGATAAGAAGGTGACTGGAGCTGATATGCTAGGTTAGAACTAATGACATTGCAGATTCTTCTTTGAATTTTATATAGTATCTCTAAATCTATAGCAGAAGCCCATATCAGATGTGTCAGGAATATACAAGGCATAGAAGAATGGAATAATTCTTCTTCTTCTATATGCCTTCTCCTTTCAGGACGTAGGCGAACATGGCTTTCCACGTCTCCCTATTCCTGGTGTCTCTTACCACGCTATCTCCTGTTACACAACTCAAACCCCGCTCTGCCATCCACTAGCTCAATCCCATAAATCTAGAATATAAATGTACACAAACCAACATGGCCACACAATGAGGGCTCAGTTTATATATTGATTATAATACAGAATTGATCCCCATTTTATACCCACATTATAATTTCTTATAAACAGTTGGCATATATATTCTTCTTCTATGTGCCTTCTCCTTTCAGGACGTAGGCTATCATGGCTTTCCACATCTTCCTATCCCTGGTGGCACTTAGCATGCTTTCTTCTGTTACACCACGCCACCCTCGTTCTTCCATCCACCTCCATCCGTCAGTCAGTTATGTTACACGCTATTTTCCCCTGTCTCTCCTTCCCTCTATCTAGCCTGTTAGTATCATGTTCTCCAAGCCCTCCTTCCTCATTTCATGTTTGGGAACTTTAGCTGTCTCTTCCTGATGCTCAATATTAATTTCCTTTTGGTTTCCAAAGGATGGAAACGAAAAGGCATAAATATAAATGTGCAAAATAGATTTTGTCGAGAAAATCTGTCTTGTACGACATTGTGAACCAAATTTCCTAGCAGCAGGCATAGCAATTGATTCAATATTTCCACTTCCTGTCATCAGAAAAGGTTCATTATGAAAATATTTCTGATGCAACAGTAAATTAAACCAAATGTTGTAATACAACATTAAATCACCCCAATACTTGTGATGTAACTTTGAGTAACACTAATACCTGTGATACAACACCAAATTAAGACAATATCTGGAATACATCACTAAATTGCATCACTACTCAAAATATACCAAAAATAACATTACTATCTGTGATATAGAACACAATTCTACTAATATCTCTGATACAACACTAAATTAGGTTATGATCTATAATGCAATATTAAAGCACGCCAATATCTGTGACATCGCACTAATTCAAATAAAGAAATGTGATTAAGCACTAAATTACTTCAATATGTGTGATAGATAATTGAATTCTGTCAGTATTTATGCTATGAAATTAAATTACGCCAGTATATGGGATCAGTCAATCCATTAATTGCCATACATGATACATGCTTGGGCGATCATGTCTCGATAGAGACATGACTAACAGTGCAGAAAATTTTCCTGGCAGTAAGTTGCCATTACTTTCTGTAGTAGACTGTTTGCCAACCAAGGACAGAGAACCAATTCTGTCCCGTTATTTAACCCATAACTGAAGGGAGAAGAGACAGATTAAGACCTTTCCCAAGTATATTTACGCGTAGCTAAATACAGAGAATTCAACTTAAATTCGAGCACGAATATATGTGATACACGACCAAATTACGACAATATGTGATACTACAATAAATTAAACCAATATATATGGTTTACAACCAAATTCCTACAATAATCCAACGGAGAATCTGTAATGTGATCGATCCCGACTTGGCAGCTAGGATACAGTCGCTTTCTCACCAACGCAGTGTGGTTTCCCTGTGTCTCCTCACGGCTTCTGCTCCGATGAACTTAGCTCACTGGTACCCTCTATATACGAATTTCCTCGAGCCACAAAGATTAGCAACTAGGTCTCACCCTTTTACTGTGAAGCCAATAAATTGTAAACGCAAATTCTACTCCATCAGCTTCTTTTCTCGAACTTCCCGCCTGTGGAATTCTCTTCCGCATACTTGCTTTCCTGACAGTTACAATCCCCAAGAATTTAAATGTAAAGTTAATAGTCATCTCCTCTCTCACTAACTTACATCCTCTATCTCATGCTTTTCTACATCCACCCCACTCTCATCAGTAATCTCTTCCCTCTCCTACTTTATTTCTGAGACCCCTGCAACCTCTCACTCTTCATAACATTCCTCCTATGTAACCCCCTGCACAACAGTGGCAATAAAATGCCTTGCTTGGGGCGACACGATTAAAAAAATGTTATACAACACTAAATCTTTTTAAATCGTTTCGCCCCAGGCAAGTCAGTAACGCCACTGATGCGCAGGGGGCTACATAAGAGAAAAAGATTAGATAGGAGGAGAGTAAAGTGAAAGACGAACAAGTTACAGGGGGAGCAAGAGAAGGATGGGAATACAGGTGTGATGACCTTTTATATCCCGGTGATAGTCCTTAAGAGGTGTGCCCCAGAACTTTCCCCTGTCCTCTCTAAACTGTTTAACTACTGCCTTTCTGCTTCCTGCTTTCCTGCATGCTGGAAATTCTCCTCAGTCGTTCCTGTCTTTAAGAATTGTGGTGAACCCTCGGACCCATCCAACTATCGCCCTATCAGTCTCCTACCAATATTCGGGAAAGTGTTCGAGGCTATAATAAATGCTGAAATAGTTCATCATCTCACCGCCCACAAGCTGTTCTCCGACAGGCAATATGGATTCCGATTTGACAGGTCCACAGCCGACCTGCTAACTACTGTAACGGAGTACATGCTACAGGCCCTTGATGAGTCTGACGAGGCTCGCGCGGTTGCTCTGGATATCTCCAAGGCTTTCGACAGGGTTTGGCACCCTGGCCTCCTATGCAAACTACGCGGTTATGGTATTACCGGTCGCCTGCTTGACCTAATCCAATCTTTCTTAAATAACCGCAAAATGAAGGTCGTTCTGAATGGGCGTGCCTCTTCGTCCTACAGCACGAATGCTGGTGTCCCACAAGGCTCTATCCTGGGCCCAACGCTCTTCCTTATTTTCATCAACGACCTCCCAGATGAGATCAGGTCCCAAGTAGGCATCTACGCAGATGACACTACAATATACTCCCGCTCCAGTAAGAAACCTGTCGTGGCGGACAGACATAATCTCGCTGCTGACCTTGAGCGGGATCTACACTCTGTGGTGAACTGGGGCAAGAAGTGGCTTGTCAACTTTAATTCCTCTAAGACCAAGCTGTTGTCTGTCAACCATTACAGGCAACCTCTTCTGCCTCCCATAAGCATGGACCAGATGATTCTCCCGGAGAGTAATACACTACGCCTCCTCGGACTTACCCTGTCCTCAGACCTCAAATGGAAGCACTATATTGAATCCATAGCAAAATCTACTGCTAAGAAGATTGGGTCACTATGTCGATCCAGGATGTTTTTTCCACCTGAATCCATCCTGCATATATACAAGTCAACCATCCGTCCGTGCATGGAGTACTGCTGCCATTTATGGTCAGGTGCCCCTGCCGTTCTCCTCAGTGTTCTTGACAAGCTCCAAAGGAGAGTCTGTAATGTGATAGGTACTGATCTGGCGACTCGTCTGCAGCCACTTTCCCATCGTCGAAATGTGGCCTCCCTCTGTCTCTTCTATAAATACTTTCATGGCTTCTGCTCGGATGAGCTTAAGTCACTGATGCCTCCTCAACAGGTGTTTACCCGTTCAACCAGACTGGCAACTGGGTCCCACCCATTCACAGTCAGGTTAGCCAAACGCAGACGACAATTCTACTCCTGCAGCTTCCTCTCTCGCACTTCCCGCCTGTGGAACTCACTCCCGTATTCTTGCTTTCCTGACGGCTACGACCTCCAGAAATTTAAAAGCAAAGTTAATACTCACCTACTAACCACTGGCCTCTAGCTCTCTCTCCCCTCCCCTGTATAACCTTCCCTTTCTCTCCGCCCATGTACCTGTCATTGCACCTGCTTTCTCAGTTTTCTATTGTTCCTTTCTAACTAGCTTGTACTCCTCACTCTTTTCTAATTAATCTTTCTACATTTATGTAACCCCCTGCACATCAGTGGCGTTTCTGCCTTGCTCGGGGTGAAATGATTAAAAAAAAAAAAAAAAAATACAGGATGATGAAGAAAGAACTGGAGTCAAGGGGTTAAGAGATGGGTATTGACATTGCATTTAAAATTCCTGGAGGTTGTAGCCATCAGGAAAGCAAGAATATGAAAGAGTATATATATATATATATATAAGTTTCACCCCAAGCAATCCGGTAATGCCACTGACGCGCAGGGGGCTACATAAGAGAAAACGATTAGACAGGAGGAGAATAAAGAGAAAGAGGAACCAGTTACAGGGTGTGTCAGAGAAGGGAGCAAGAGAAGGATAGGAATACAAGTGTGATGACAGTTGCAAAGGTAGAGAGAAAGGAAAATATATACAGGGTGATGTAGAAAGAATTAGAGTCAAGTGGTTAAGAGATGGATATTGACATTGCATTTAAATTCCTGGGTGTTGTAGCCGTCAGGAAAGAAAGAATATGGAAGTGAGTTAAGGATGGGATTACAGGTGTGATGACAGTTGCAAAGGTAGAGAGAAAGGAAAAGATATACAGGGTGATGTAGAAATAACTGGAGTTAAGATATGGGTATTGGCATTGTATTTAAATTCCTGGAGGTTGCTGCCGTCAGGAAAAGTTTAATCCAATATATTTAATACGTAACTAAATCGCACAAATACCTGCGATATAACGCGTTACATTTTAGAAGACACTTTGTGTATTTGTGTTTCAAAATGTCGATTGAATAAAGTGAAATACTAGCATGACGTTTAGCTGCCAGGGGAAACAAAGGAAACCATGTTTCAGTCTGCACATTCTATCTTAAAAAAGATTAAAATAATAGTTAAATTACCATTCTGTCAAAGACTATCGGTTCTACAATTTAAAAACACAATATCATTTCGTTCTGTGATTGTGCCGAAAGCGATTGTCTCTTTTTCATTTACTTTGTAAATTGGTATCAAATTTGCTTAAAAAAAACAATTATCGCTTTTTTGTTCGGCTGAATTAATTTCACAGCATAGACTTTGAAAGAAAAAAATACAAGTTTCAAAAAACAACAAAAAATGAGATTTTTTGTTACTTTAATTTATCACTGCATTGGAAATTATTATATTTTGTTTTGAAAACATGACAGTGTAAAGTTTATAGATTACTTGCCTGAAAAGCGGTAGATACAAATATAACATATTTTATGCAGCAGCGTCTCTCATGTGAACTGAGAATTCGACATTGGCGGCCACAATCTCAACAGTATCTGATATGCTGATGACATGGTGCTGATAGCAGACACGGAAAGGAAAATGCAGGACCTTCTACAGAAGTTAGCAAAAGAAATTGATAAAAAAAGGACTGAGCATAAACCTCAAGAAAACTGAATATATGGTCACCAGCAAAAAGAGAATCCCACTCTAAGTCGGAGAATTTAAAGTAAAAACTAAAAAATTAAAATTCCTGGGAAGTGTTTTGACAGAGGATGTAAAGTGCGACATGGAGATCCAAAGACGCATTGGCATAGCCAAAGACACATTTTAGAAGCTAACCAGAGTACTGAATGACAGGAAAATCTCATTAGAAACAAAGAAAACAGTGCTAGATTTCTATGTGATATCTGTCTTTCTGTATGGAAGTGAATGTTGGACGATCTCATCAAATGTGAAGGAGAGGCTTGAGGCAGCAGAAATGTGGTTTTACAGAAGGATGCTGAGGATACCATGGAAAGAGCATGTATGCAACGATGAGGTGTTGGAAAGGATGCAAAAAACTGATACTAAATATCAGGAAGAGACAAATGAGGTTCCTGGGATACATAATGAGGAAGGAGGGTCTGGAGAACTTTATACTCACAAGTTGGATAAATGGAAGAAGAGACAGGGGAGGCAGCGCAAGACCTATTTGTTAGGTCTGAGCAAATGGTTGACGGAGCTGGGCTTAAAAGAGATACCAAGAGAAAAATTATTGAGAGCGACAAGAGACAGAGCCAAGTGGAAGTCCATGATCGCCTACGTTCTGAAGAGACACGGCACATGATGAAGAAGAATCTTGTCCCTCCTCAAGTTCCTATTCTTTGGAGCTCTTCAGTGGTTCCTAAACGGTGCTGTACGTCTCACATGTGCGGCGGAAGATGGTAGCAGGGGATTGAAAAGCGACCAAAGTTTTAGAATCAGTTTCAAAAATTCATACACAAAAAAATTAAATTATTTCAAAATTTAAAATATTATTATGAATTATTTGTAAGTACATGCTTGAATCACAATATAAATAGTTCTAAATAATTGTTTTATGTTTATGATATTTTTCTAATTATATCAACTATTAAAATATAGTAACTGGAGTCATCAAATTGGGTGAGAGAGTTATCAATGATGATGTTCTGATTTTGAATTGGCAGTTATCACCCTTGAATGCGTTTTCTGATTTTTTAAGTTTAAAATGTTTTTTTTTTTATCAGATGAAATTTGGTGAGGCTCGAGTAAATTTAAGTTCCAAATGTGAAAAAGAAATGTTTAGAAACCACTGCAAGTATTTTCTGGCACTTTAGCACCCCTCTTTGTCGTTTTTCTGTAACCCATTTATACAATCCTGATAAATTACTCGCTTCTTTCTTTCACTTCCCTTGTTCTCCGAGTATGAAATTCTTCAAAGTTTTTTTTCTCATTATGTGTTTAGGAAATTTCAGTTAGCATTTCTGGCTGTAAATTTAAGTTTTATTGTAGTTCTAGTTTTTTCTAAGGTGTTTTTTTTTTTATTTCTTTCATATGTAACTCTTGTTTTATTTAACATCATTGGTAGAAACTCACCCCCATCTCTTCAGGCTTTTTATTTAACAGCGAAGAGATTGTCTAGCATTCACTCCTATATAATGGTTCAGATATTATATAGCAGTTTATTGTTATAGATTCATCCACATTTCTTCAGGTTTCTTTTTTTAACTGCAAAGAGATTGTCAAGAATTCACTTCAAGATATATAATAGATCAGATATTATATAGCAGTTCATTGGTATAAACTCATACAGATCTCTTCAGGTTTCTTTTTTAACTGCAAAGAGATTGTCTAGCATTCACTTTTATATATATAATAGATCAGATATTATATAGCAGTTCTTTGGTAGAAACATTTTTATCTCTTCAGTTTTTTTCTAACTGTAAAGAGATTTACAGTATTTACATTATTCAAACTATTATTCTCATCTTTGTTGCCATTTGTGCGACGTTTCGGCCGTTGTACGCTCCAGCCTTCTTCAGGTGCTAGGAATTTCGAACAGAACTCTTTATTACAATCACTGAGGTATATCATCCTCATCCCTTGCATAAAGCCTTGATTGGAAGTCATGAGTTATCTCCCTTTAAATCTGTAAGTTACTTGTTCACCATTCCTGTAGTCTGGTATTGAACTCACAACTCTAAGTCAAGTCAGAAACTAACCAACGTCTATATCCACTGGGCCATGTGTTCGTAAGGAATGAGGATGATATACCCCAGTAATTGTAATAAAGGGTTCGGTTCGAAATTCCTAGCACCTGAAGAAGGCCAGAGCGTACAACGGCCGAAACGTTGTACAAATGGCAACAAAGATGAGGGCAATATTCCGAATAATTTAAATACTGTAAACACTACTTCATCCAAGAAATATAGACAAATAGAATGATCTATTATTAAACGTCGTGCAAATGGCGACAAAGATTAGGACAATAGTCTGAATAATGTAAATACTGTAAATACTAACTTATCTCAGAAATATAGACAAATAGAAAGATGTATTATTAAACTATTATTATTATTATTAGACAAATTGTAAAGAGATTGTCTAGCATTCACTTTTAGGTAATAGGTCAGATATTATATAGCAATTCAGCATTCTTTTCATGCTTGTTTATAACTTTCTTGTCTCTTAATACTTAGCTTAGTTAATGGAAGACTCTTTTTCTATTTATATAAGCACACCGGTTTTTGTGTCACCTTTCCGTTGTCTGTTTTAAACTAAACAGAGATTTGAATTTTTGTGTGGTTGATTTCGATATCAATAGTAAACAACATAGTCTATCTATTTTGCTGACAACCATAAATATATACGCATACATAAATCAACAGATACAAATTCACATACACAAGTAGTAATTACTCTTCAGTCAATTAAGTGCCAAACATTATACACGCTTTGGGCGATCATGTCTCGAAAGAGACATGACTGACTGGGCATAAGATTATCCCGCAGTAGGCTGGCATTGCTTTCTGCGGTAGACTGGTTGCCGACCAAGGCTATAGAACCCAATCTGTACTGTTATTTGACTCATGGCTAGATGGGGAAGATATGTACTATATTATTAAGTAGTATTTAGTGGGGGATCAGTTAATTACGTCATAACAATATAAAACTGATCCCCCACTTTATGACCAGTAGAAGCCTTAATCATGCTTTCAACTATTATATTCAGTCAGTCAGTTAAGTGCCATACGTGATACACGCTTGGGCGATCATGTCTCGAAAGAGACATGACTGACAAGGCAGAAGATTATCCCGCAGTAGATTGGCATTACGTTCTGCTGTAGACTGGTTGCCATCCAAGGCTATAGAACCCAATCTGTACTGTTATTTGTCTCATGGCTAGATGGGGAAGATATGTACTATATTATTAAGTAGTATTTAGTGAGGGATCAGTCTATTACTTCATAACAATATAAAACTGATCCCCCACTTTATGACCAGTAGAAGCCTTAATCATGCTTTCAACTATTATATTCAGTCAGTCAGTTAAGTGTCATACGTGATACACGCTTGGGCGATCATGTCTCGAAAGAGACATGACTGACTGGGCAGAAGATTATCCCGCAGTAGGTTGCCATTACTTTCTGCTGTGGCCTGGTTGCCATCCAAGGCTATAGAACCCAATCTATCCTGTTATTTGACACATGGTTAGATGGGGAAGATATGCATTATGTAGTAATAAGTGGGGGATCAGATTATTACTTCATAACAATATAAAACTGATCCCCCACTTTATGACCAGTAGAAGCCTTAATCATGCTTTCAACTATTATATTCAGTCAGTCAGTTAAGTGCCATACGTGGTACACGCGTGAGACATGACTGACTGGGCAGAAGATTATCCCGCAGTAGGTTGGCATTACTTTCTGCTGTAGACTGGTTGCCGACCAAGGCTATAGAACCCAATCTGTCCTGTTATTTAACCAATAACTGGAGGGAAGAGATGGATTAATACCTTTCCCAAGGGTATTTGTGCGTAAGTGAATGTGTTCTGCGTTGTGGATGTCGACTCGGAACGACAAATCGGGAGCCGAGTTCGAATTCCAGTTGAATTCGTTGCATTCACTTACGCACAAATACATTTGTGAAAGATATTAATCTGTTTCTTCCCTCAGTTATGTGTTAAATAATATGACAAATTGGGTTCTGTAGCTATAGCTGGCAACCAGTCTTCCGCAGAATGCAATGACAACCTACTGCGGGATAACCAGTCGGTCATGTCTCTTTCGAGACACGATCGCCCAAACGTATATCACGTATGACAGTTGACTAATTAATTACCCTTACACATAAATAAAGGGCCATATCACGTTGAATACACCGGTTCTCGCTCGATCACCGAAGTTAAGCAGCGTTGAGCCGGGTCAGTACTTAGCTGTGTGACCGCTTGGGTACTGTAAGCGTTTAGTGACGGATGTGCGTTGTAGGTGCAGTGGATATCGACTGGGAAAGAGAAATCGGTGAGCCGAGTTCGAATTCCAGATGAATACCCTGCATTCACTTAAGCACTGGTTCTCTTGGGAAAGGTATTAATCCATCCCTTCCCTCCAGTTATGGGTTAAATAACAAGAGTAGGACTTGGGGACATTGCCCTTAAAATCAAATCCCAATGTATCTTGATACTCGAAAAGAAAAAAATTATTACTAGACATAAAACTTATATAAAAAAACAATTGTTGAAAGAAAAAGGTATTACCAGCAATAAATAAATAAAATTTAGTTGGCAATAAATGACCCACCGAGGTGTTGATATGCCATAAAACAAAAACAACCAACCAACATAGATAAAGATAAGTAAAAACTAGCAGATTAATAATTGCAATATATTTTTTGTTTTTATTTGTGCAATAAGTAGGAATAAATACGGCAGCAAAGATAATATATAAAGGCATTAAAAGTGTTATGCAGAAACGGTACATTAATCTCTTGTGGTGCGGTTGATATCGACTCGGAACAAGAAATCGGAGATCCGTGTTCGAATCCCAGTTGAATTCGTTGCATATACTTACGCGCTTACTTACGCGTAAATACCCCTTGGAAAGGTATTAATCCGTCTCTTCTCCCTCCAGCTATAGGTTAAATAGCGGGAGAGATTCTGTTCTATAGCCTTGGTTGACATTTAATACCGCAGAAAGTAATGGCAAACTATTGCAGGAAAATCTTCTGAATAGTCAGTCATATCTCTTTTGAGACATGATCGCCCAAGCATGTATCACGTATGACACTTAAATAACTGATTGAATAAAAAGTTTGTGTGTATGTGAGTAAGCATGCCTGTGTATTTATGCGTGTGTTTGCTTAAATTTATGCACATAGATGCAGATTATTTCGATATACAATTTTTTAAATACCGTTTTTTTAAAAATAATTTCAGTGCACGTTTAGAGTAAGATGTGCTGATATCCACAAATGATATGGCGAAATTCCTTCAAATATCCTTGGACTGAGATGTTTACAGGAGTGACTCTGGATGGATATTCCAATCAGGAGTGGATTACCGCCATGCCGATAACAAACAAGTGGTGACCCTAAGTGAATTTGTTTCGTACATGGTAGCCCACTGGCGCAAAAATGGGAGTTTGTGAGGGAACCCTTATTTTTGTAGTATTTTTGGCATTCTCTCTTTGGTATAAACCGAATGGGCGTATTGTGCTCGGTAAAACAATGAGATTTAGAATAAAGATTACTTTTGCTGTACCAACTGACTGGTCGTACGCCCATATTTCGATTAAGATAAAGTAAGGAGACACCGTGATGTTTCATCGGGTGCAAAAAGCTTTTCTCATGGCTGCTACCGATGTTGGTTAAGCGAATCGCGTTTTCTATCTCTTGGGCTTGATATGTGCCATCTTCATTGTCTAAGCTTGATATCACTTGAAAGTAATCGTTTTTGTGATGTTGGTTTACAATGCGAAGAGCCGGAAGTCGCTTGTGTTTGATACAGTGAGTTGGGATAAGAACTACTTTGCTGTGAATTAGGGCTCCATGACACATATGCCGCCACCCTGAAGAGCTTTCTTCTTCGACAGATACCTGCCATGGCCAGTGTAGGGAGCGGCCGTTAAAACAATGTAATTTTATATGTTTTATCACTTGGTTTTTCATTATCGCAGAAGGTGGCAGTAAGGCATCGGGGGCCAAGATATTTGTGGCAAGATACGAAGGAACCCTTGACCCTTGAAAAGGAAATTCGCTAGAAATATTTAGTCTACCTCTGTTTGGGCTTTCTAGAGACTTTATCAGAGAGGTAACGAGTTCTTTTCTAATTTTACTTTGAGTAGATTTTAATGTACCCATTACTGAATCTTTAATATTTTTATTAAAGTTCAAGATTACTTTTTGGTTAGTCTTTTCGAAATGTTTTAGATTAATGGTATCGTTGTAAAGTAAGGCTGTGTTTAGATCTTGGCTTCCGATGTTATTTGTAGTAGATGGTTTTATGGGTTTCATATTCTCATCTTGAATCCTTGAAGGCTGAAAAGACTGGGGCAATCCGAAGAAAATTACATGTTCCTTGTCCATTGATTTTGTGCGGTCTTTATATGTAGACTTTAGAACTTTCTTAGAAATATCCGGTTGCTGAATCGTGATTTCCCGGCTGACATGATCCATGACATTTTGTTCCTTCTCGATTTCTTGGGCCTGTGTACAATCATTCGTATTGAGTTTGCTTTCTTTTCTCTTCCAGTGAAGAAAAGAAAATTTAGAAGCCGTTGCCACAGCTAAAATAAACGCAATCAAAAACAAAAAAAATGATGAACTTTGCGGCATGCTGAAAACAAAGTGATAAACGCCAACTCTTGCACGTTTATATGCGAGGTTTTATATCAATCTAATTAGATTTGAAGTTGAACCCTGGTTTTTGAATTAAAGATATTATATTCACCTGTCAGATGAACATGGTATGATGGGAGGAATACGGAATATATTTCTGATTTACAATTTAATAAATTCGTCAGCGCAAATATACATCGATAATGATTTGTAGTTCTTTTTTTATTTAAATTTATAAATATGCATTTTAATGTTAAAAAGAACATTAATGATATGTTTACGTGACATTATATTGAAACATGATTGCCAACTTTCTCGACTGTTTTTGAGCTTATAGAAAATCCATTGCGTTAGTTGAATTAAGCATTGACCTGGTACTGTCATTTTTATTTACTTGGAGACAGAAAAGAACGCACAGCTTTTATTGACGTTCATACAGCAGAACAATTTAAAAGAGAAAAAATCATTATTTGAACTCGCCGAGGGCAGAATAAGTCCTTGGCACCTTTAGTTTAAATAAATTCAAATTTTTATTTGCCATCTGCCAAACCAAGCTACTTTAATTGTTCACCTGTTCTTAGTAAGAACAGGTGAAAAATTAAAGTAGCTTGAAAGTTGGGTCACTGTGTCGGAACAAGAAGTTTTTTTTTTCGCGTCAGAATCTATTTTGCACATTTATAAATCTACCATTCGTCCATGCATTGAACACTGTTACCATATCTAGTCGGGTGTTCCTGCTATTTATCTTGAGGTTCTCGTCAGAATCTATCTTGCACATTTATAAATCTACCATTCGTTCGTGCATTAAACACTGTTACCATATCTGGTTGGATACTCCCGCTATTCATCTTGAGGTTCTCGACAAAATACAAAGAAGGATCTATCCTGATTTAGCAGCCCGCCTGCAATCATTTTCTCACTGATGTGGCGTGGCTTTTCAATAAGTGTTATGACGAGCTTTCTTCCCTGGTACCCCGACCACATACATTTACCCGTAATACTAGATTGGAATCAAGGTCCTTTTATCTTCGAAATAGTTAAATGTAACCACCTCTTATACTCTAATAGTTTCTTTACTCGCACTACCAGTTTGTGGAACTCGCATTTGCTTGCTTTCCTGATGGCTACAATCTCCAAAAGTTTAAATGCAACGTCAACTACCATTTTTTATCTACTTCATTTCTATCCATTTGTGTTCATTTCTTCGATATCAGTCACTCATTTAAGTGCCATACGTGATACACCTTGTGGGCGATCATGTCTCCAAAAAGACATAACTGACTAGTCATAAAATTATCCCACAGTAGGTTGCCATTGCTTTCTGCGGTAGACTGGTTGCCAGCCAAGGGTACAGAACTCAATCTGTCCTGTTATTTGACTCAAAGATTGAGGAGGATGACATGTATTATATTATTACGTAGTAATGAGTGGGGGATCAGTTTATTACTTCATAACAATATAAAACGATCCCCCACTTTATGACCAGTAGAAGCCTTAATCATATCATATTCAGTCAACCAGTTAAGTGCCATACGTGATACACGCTTTGGGCGATAATGTCTCGAAAAAGACATGACTGACTGGGCAGAAGATTATCCCGCAATAGGTTGCCATTGCTTTCTGCGGTAGACTGGTTGCCAACCAAGGCTATAGAACCCAATCTGTCCTGTTATTTAACCTATAACTGGAGGGAAAAAGACGGATTAATACCTTTCTCAAGGGTATTTGTGCGTAAATGAAAGCAAAAAATTCAACTGGAATTCGAACTCGGCGCCCCAATTTGTCGTTCCGACTCGCTATTCCCTGCACCACAACGTACATCCTCGAAACCACCTGTACGTATTTTTTTCTCTCTCACTGTAACCACAAGTGACATTTTTTGTCTTGCTTTGGGTGAAATGTTTATTAAATGACTGGTGTTAAAACAATTTGGGGTACAAACACCTAAAAACAAAGACTGAGTTAAAATGAGTAAAGTCTAATAAAAAAAAACAAAAAACGATACATTTAATTTAAATAATCAATTGATTAAATGTTTAATCTGAATTTAAATTCTTACTTGCCAACTGCCAAAGTAGCAGGAGGAAGTTATTAAATAAACACAGTCAAAATTTCTAAACGAAGATAAGAAAATTACAATTTCATACACAAGCAAATGTTAAGGCAATCATCACATTTTAATATCTTAAAACGGTGACCTACAAAGACCGAAATTATCCAAATACTAGCAGTATAGCCCGGCGTTGCTCGGGTGTAATGAAAGCTTTAAAACTAATCCATGGTCCTGGAGCTCAGACTCTTTGGACGTTGGCACGAAAGACTAAAAAGCAATTGTTGTTTCCAGTTAAAGCGAAACCGTAGACTGAAAGAAAAATGAATGGATGTAAGTTAAATTTTGATTTCCTGGTATCGATATCAAATAAGTTTTTTTCATCGTGAACTGAATTTTGAAGGCTAAATAAGTCCTCTGAGTAAATGGCATCATGGCTGAGACTAAGAACTACAATTATACCTACGTAGAGCCAAACTAAAATAAAAGGGCTGAAAAAGATACAAACATACAGGCAGATAAATGACACACAGACAAACATTTTGTCTTATATATATATATATTATCGAGTTTCTGCACTACTGTAAGAACTGCAGCCATAAAACTTCTGAAAACCGTTTCTTATGTCTTTGTTTATGAGTGTATCAAATTTGATTAAAATCGGACCACTCCTTCTATAACTAGATTTTTCGATAATCGATTTTCGATATTTATCGGAGGTACCTCGATACAAAACCTAGCTAAGAACACTCGCAGACGCTTATAGTACAACTGTGTAAGTTTTCAAGAAAATCGGTTCAGTCATTTCGGAGTCTATAGGTAACGGATACACACACAGGCACACACACACAGATAAAGTTCCATTTATAAATACGTTTAGATTATATCAAACGCAATATACATCCATTTTCATCACAGGAGCTATTGAGAGCCCACTTGCCCTTAAGCCCGCTCTGATTAACAAGTTTAACTGTGCCATTCTCCGCTATATCTTGTCAATAAAGTCCTCTATCTCATCTATACATCTCCAATTTATTTTATTCTGCTGCGGATTGATAAAAAATCAAGTGACTACCAGTTAACCAATATTTTGCATCATCTGCTATCTTTTATTCTGTCTGTGTCGCTTTTTCAATGAACTTTCTATCTATCTATCTATCTATCTATCTATCTATCTATCTATCTATCTATCTATCTCAATTGGTTCATATCTATCTATCTATCTATCTATCTATCTATCTATCTATCTATCTATCTATCTATCTCAATTGGTTCATATCTATCTATCTATCTATCTATCTATTTATCTATCTATCTATCTATCTATCTCAATTGGTTCATATCTATCTATCTATCTATCTATCTATCTATCTATCTATCTCAATTGGTTCATATCTATCTATCTATCTATCTATCTATCTATCTATCTCAATTGGTTCATATCTATCTATCTATCTATCTATCTATCTATCTATCTATCTATCTATCTATCAGACAAAGGAGTTTTATTTCAACTAAATATACACTGGAATCTTTATGATCTAAATATTGTCAAGGAAGCTATAGTTATGTTGAAAATAAGAAAATTTGCACAGACTAGAGTCCTGATCTACGAATTAATATCAGACTCAGTTATTTAAATTTTTTCACCTGTTCTTACTAAACTGGTGTTGAAGCAATGTGGGATACAAAAACCAATAAACAAATGAAAACTGAGTTGAAACTAGTAAATTCTAATAAAAAAAGCCACATTCAATCGATTATATGTTTAATATAAATCATCTTCTGTCATGATATTGTAGATTGAGTTAGAATAGGGTCCATTTTTCTGATGGATCTGGTTAATATAATTTAATTCTTAGCGTTTGGAAAGCATTGTTTGCTATCGAAAAGGCCTTCAGAATCCGGTGTCGTATATTCTGTTCTCTGTTAAAAAAAAATCCAATATATCTAAAGTTTTGTATTTGGTTTTTGGTATTTCCAATTCAGAGTTGGCGTCTTTGGCTGTTCTTTTTGTTGGCAATCATAAATTCTGTCCTTTCTTCTTGCTTTACTTTATTACCTTCTGTAGGAGTTCTTATAGTTTCCTTACTGTTTCTGCTATCAACACTGTTTCATTTGAACATCTAATCTTGTCTTCGACATGTTACTTAAAAACGATCCAAAGAAAAATACAAACATATCTCTTGATCTTTGCGTAACAATCAAGTGAAAATCTTTTCTCGGTTCAATTCAATTAAATAAATTCATTTTATTTGTCTCTGATCTGTATACAATCTTAGCTCAGTTCTTTTTCAACTGACAATTGTTATATATATATATATATATATATATATATATATATATATATATATCCGAGTGAGTAAAGAACGAAGAAAGAATTTTTTTCACCGTCCAAAACATTAATTTAAAACAGTGCTCGATATATAATGTATAGAGCTGTGAATATTTATTATAAATCATGTTTTAGAACATGTACATAATTTTTTCTATATTAACATACACTCATCCAGTAAAGAAACATTTGATAAGCACAAGATAATTTATAATAGAATCCTTAATAAAAGCGGGGATAAATCACCAAAAATCAGCTTTGTGGAAAAATTCAAAAGTTCAAAAAGCAAAAATAGAAACAGGAAAATAATATGGTATAACCCTCCCTTCAATCAATCAGTTAACTTCAAGCTGGGGCATAAATTTCTTAAACTAATAGATAAGAACTTCCCCCAAAATAATCCTCTGAGCAAAACCTTCAATAAAAATACCATAAAATTAAGTTATAGCTGTTCCAATAATCTAGAAAAAATAATCAAAATGCATAACACCAAAATATTAAAACCACACAGCAAAAATAACTCCAACACTAATACAAGTCCGTCCAGTGATAACAACCTCTGTAAATGTAGAAACCCCAACCAATGCCCCATGACCAATAAATGTCTGACGAAATCTCTGATATATATGTGTTCGATTTCATCCATAGAAAATCCTAAAGATGAAAAAATATATATTGGGAATACCATGAACGTATTTAAAAAGCGCTTTTACAATCACCTCTCATCCTTCAATAACAAAAGAAAAACAAAACATGACGTCTCTCTCCAAATACTTTTGGAAATTAAAAGACGAAAATAAAACGCCTAAAGTTAAATGGAAAATCCTCAAACAAGCAAGAACAGCAAAATCTATAAAGGAACCATGTTTTCTTTGCCTTCAAGAAAACATAGAGATCCTTAAATATATAAATAGTAACAAGCTTTTAAACCAGAGGCACGAAATCACAGTAAACTGTAAGCACATTAGGGATCTAACCCTACAATCATGCTAGGAAATACTAGGAATTTGATTAGATATTCTTATTATAAAAGATTAAAAATGCTACAGAAAAAAATCGATCTAATAAATCCTTAAAGTAAAGTCTAATACCCACAAAAATATCTAAATAAATAAAATGTACAATTAAATGAAATAAACAGGCTCCTAAACTATAATCTATGAAAAATTAAAAATTAAAGAAAAACATCGATCCCCTAAATTCAAAATTAAGATTAAATATACAAATTTAGATAAATTATAAAAAACTGATAAAATACAAATTTACATTTACCTTCTAAAAAATACAATTTTAGATTTTTTATAAATAAATTCGCCTAAATACAAAATAATCAACACTTAAATGGATCAAATTACTAAATTCTATAGAAAAGTTTAATATTCCGAATTAGATTAGAAATCTACCCGTAAAAATCTTACTTAAATACAAAAATATTCCGTGCTGGAAAAATCAAAATTAAACGAACAAAATGGCTCCCAAACTCGAAAAAGAATCAATTTCCTATATTCAAAATTAAGATTAAATATACTATTTCAGAATAATTATATCATACACAAAAATAAACTGTAAGCACACTAAAGATCTAACCCTACAATCATGCTAAAAAATACTAGGAATTTGATTAGATATTTTTATTATAAAAAATTAAAAATGCTATAGAAAAAATCGATCTAATAAATCCTTAAAGTAAGGTCGAATACCCACAAAAATATCTAAATAAATAAAATGAAAAATTAAATGAAATAAACAGGCTTCCAAACTATAATCTATGGAATATTATAAATTAAAAGAAAAAACCGATCCTCAAAATTCAAAATTAAGATTAAATATACAAATTTAGATAAATTATGAAAGACTGATAAAATACAAATTTGCATTTACCTTCTAAAAAATAAAAGTTTAGATTTTTTAGAAGTAACTTCGCCTAAATACAATAATGCTCCACACTTGAATGAACACCCCTATCCCGCTAAAATAAAAATATAAAAATAAAAAATAAAAATAAACAATTCTATAGAAAAGATCAAACTACTAAATTCTAAAGCAAAGTTTAACATTCCGAATTAGATTAGAAACTTACCCATAAAAACCTTACTTAAATACAAAAATATTCCGTACTGGAAAAATCAAAATTAAAAAGAAAAAACACACCAATTAATCAAACACTAGTTAACCACGTCACTGTCCTAAAGATTCTTAAGGTTAACAAACAAGATAGGTTCCCTAATCACAAAAAAACCCACACACACACGCAAAACTGGCCAAGTAATCAACCCCCACACACCACGTTCTTCGAAATTCTAACCAAAAGATATACCCGACCAATAATAACGTACATTCTAACAGATAATGCCATTAATCAACCATTTAGCATTTACACACCAAGTTCTTCAAAAGTCTAACGTTCAACACGAAAGACATATTTCCTTCACTATCAATAACCCCAACCAACCCCACAACAACAATGAACCAAATATAGACAGCGGATGATTTCAGTTCTTGCCCATTCCTCCTGATGAGACGTTGGACACCCAACATCGAAACAACCATATGATTGTAGAGGACATATATAGAAAAGATTATGTACATGTTCTAAAACACACACACACACACACACACACACACACACACACACACACACATATATATATATATATATATATATCAGCATGCAGTGTGGGTATACAAGAATCCAAAGGAGTATCCTGTACATACAGTGGTAGGATAACTCTCTAAGAGAGCTCTAAGTATATATGCATATAAATACACATAGAGCAAATATAAGAAAAATTAAGACATACACGTTATTTCATGGTGAACCGAAAGTGTAGGCCTATTTCAGGAGAACCATCGTCAGCTTCCGTCTTTATTTTACAAAAGATTTCACACGAACTAAAAATATTTTGCAAAATCTTTTGTAAAATAAAGACGTAAGCTGACGATGGTTCACCTGCAATAGGCCTATACTTCCGATTCACCATAAAATAACGTGTCTGTCTTAATTTTTCTGATATATATATATTCCTGTTTCTCTATATATAGAGACAGCAGCGATTGAATTAAATCGAAAAGTTGTACAGTTATACCGTAATCCCGTAGCTTTTGCAGAAGTCCACATGCCAAAACCTGTTAAATGCTTTCGAGGTAGTAGAGTAACAACCCAGGTTTTGCCGTTCATATCAAGGGCCTGATATATGTACTCAGTAATGACCATTAGCACATCAGCAGTAGACCTGTCTAAGAGGAAGTCATACTGCTTATCAGAAAATAATTTGTTCGCTCTGAGATGCTGAATCATTTCAGCATTGATAATAGCCTCAAACACTTTGCCAAAAACCAGTAAGAGGCTGATAGGTCGACAGTTAGAAAGTTAGGTGGGCTCTTTAGAGTTTCGAAACTGGAATTACAACACATATGCGTTCCGGATCCCTCATTGTCACAGTTATAACTCGTTTCATATCAGTTATAATATCTTGCTTAGGAACTCGAAGTGACGTCTGTAAGAAATACTCTCAGGATATGAATACAAAAGTTTCTCCAGACCACTTGGAGTTCTTTGTTTAAGCGTCTAGATTAATCCATTTATACCTCAGGGGTGTGTGTTATTTACTCTACAACGACACACAAGAAGGAGAAGCCAGTAATGGCTGTCAGACAATTTCTGTGACCACATCACTCCTTATATCTGGTCACCTATCTCCCAAGAGTGCAATTTCCTTAATTATTATATGTGGAGCACAGTTGAGACCAATAAAACTCCTTGTAACACGAAAGATGAACTGAAGACAAGGATTATGGCACTATTCATCAACTTAAACAACGAAACTGTCAAGAAGAGTTGCAGAAGATTCCGAAGTTGTCTGGAGTTCATGGTTAAAACCAATGGCAATTTTATTGAATATATTTACACTTTAGTATTTCAAGAATTTTTTGTGCAATTCCTGTAAATTTATCTGTTAAAAAGAGATGTAAGTGTTATTTTCCCTTTTGCGTGATTTATCCATTGAACCCTATATATATATATACATATATATACACTACTAATTATTAGGATACCTCAGTTGTTTTTAAAGAAATGATGTATTTCATACTATTTTTAGTATTTATTACCAAATGAAAATAGAATGGTTCTTTTGTTATTATTACTTTGCAAGATTTTACAAAGCAAGGAAGCAAAGATGAACACGTCTGAATCACCCTAAATTTTCTTTATTCTTTCATTGATGAAACTGCAATTTAGGTAATTATTAAATATTTATAAATTCATTTGATGCACATGATATTGTTTAGTATTAACAAAAGGACTATTCAATTTTTCATTTCAAATTATTCACGTGGCAATAAATACTACAAAATAGTATGAAATATATAATTTTTTTAAAACACTGGGGTTACCTAATAATTATAGCCGGTAGTATATATATATATATATATATCTGTGTGTGTGTATGTATGTGTGTGTGCGTGTATGTGTGTGTCTGTGTGTGTTCATTTATTTCATATGTAAAGTCAAATTTTACATTTGGGAAATAGCTATTTCAACAAGTTACTAGAAGCTGCATTGATCAACCGCAGTCAGGCGTAAAATGAAAAATTCTGGCATACGGAAAATAAAGGAAGAGACAAGGAAAGTTAGGAGAACGCCCAAAAAGGAGAGAGAGAGAATAGTAGCACACTTTTTTATGGGTGGAGTGAAGCAGATTTTACGAGAGGTCAAATGTAGCCGGTAGGAATAAACTTAAGCGTATCATGTGTGTAAAGTTAAATTCTAACCGATATATAAAAAAATCGACTAAATATATAACGATTAAGTTGGAAGGAAAGGAATAGTTAAAACCACTTTTAAGGGAGTTTAAATCTAGTGCGATGACGACAGTTACAAATTAATTTGTTACTTTGGTTAAGAAGTAAATTTTGATTATGATATTTTAATATCCTATTTTTTCTACTAAACACAGATTACATTTATCACGCAAACTATTGGAAGTACGTGCTGATCATATGAATTTCTAGTAAATTTCTGGGTTTAAGCTTTCTTCCTTCAGTTCCAAAAATTTTCGGGAAAGGACTGGCTGAAAAATTGAGGCTAAGCAATGCAGGATTTAGTCAGTTGTTGAACTAGATATTCACCAAATGTAAAATTTGAATTTACATATGAAATAAATGAATATCTGGTCTGTAAATTGAATTTACATTGAGCTCTCTGTGGGATAATTTTTTATATTTGGGCTAAAATTAATATCTTCTTCTGGACTTATTACCGACATATATATATATATATATATATATATATATTAAAAAAGGATTAATTCAAAGATGTTGAATGGCCATTTCGATATGACGATCCCCACGGGGAGCGACACATCACCTCAGCAACAGAAAAAAACCTTTCAGAAACTGGAGAAAAATTAGTCTACTTTTCCTTTTTAAATAGATTGCAAAGAAATTAAAAAATAAATAATAATAAAATAAAATAAAATAAAATAAAAAAATAAAAATAAAAATAAAGGGAAAGAAAAAGAAAAGGAAAAAGAAAAAGAAAAGGATAGAATAAAATCAAATAAATAAGAAAAGAAAAAAAATTGACATCGTCTGGGTTTGCAAAAAAAAGGGGAGAATGTAACTAAAAATTAACAGACCCCGTGTTGAATCATTTAAAGCAACACGGAAAAAAGTTGGTAAGAGAGATAAAAGAAGGAAGGGAGGGAAAAAGAAAAGAAACTAAAGAAAAAAATTTTTTTTTAAATATTACAGACGCTGGACAAATTCAAAAATCTAATTTCCCCAAAACGTTGAAGTATTAAAAAAAAGCCTTTACTTAAAAAGGCATAAATTATTGATAAAAGGGAATAAAAAGATATAGGATTTGAAATAAAATTATTTTTTTAAAAAAATTAGGTCATTTGAAATTAAACTAAATAAAGACAATACTAGGTAAAAAAAAAAAAAAAAAAAAAAAAAAAAAATTACAATTATTATATATACATATCAATAGAAGTACACACACACATATATATATATATATATATATATATATACACACACACACCATTTAACGAATAAGAATACATATATACATACACATACACACACATACATTCAATTTATTACACACTAATATACCTATACATGCGCATACACACATATATATATATGTGTGTGTACACACCTATATACAAAAAATTCATATAGACATAATATACATGTGTACACATACATGCACACATATACACACACACGCACACACATAGACATAATATACATGTGTACACATACATGCACACATATACACACACACGCACACACACACATATATATATATATATATATATATATATATATATATTCTTTATGCACTCACACATACATATTAATGAATATTATGAAAAGGAGCATTTACATAGCTAAAAAAATTTTTTTCCAAAATAACATATAGCCCACATACATAAATACATATATACAAATATGCACATCCACACACAAACATACACATTAAAAAAAAAAAAAAAAAAAAAAAAAAAAAAAATTTAAAATTAAAATTAAAAAATTTTTTTTAAAATAATAAAAAATTATAGAAAAATATAGAATTTAAAAATTAAAAATTAGAAGTTAAATTTTAAAATCCGCCCTATGGCGGCACTTGTTTATAAATTCCCTTCTAAAGTTCAAAAGTAAGTCCTGATGAGGATACTTCAAAATCAGAATCTTCTCCAATAAACACAGACGACACCTATCACGAAAACTTTTAGGAGTACAAGCTGAGCCTATTAATTTCCAGCTGATTATGGGGTCCTGCCCCTCCTCCTTCATTTCCCAGAACCTACGTGATTTGCTCTGTAATATTTTATTACATGGAGCTCTCTTCCTGTATCATTTTTTAATATTAAAATAAATTTTTAATATTAATTAGGATCGGGTTTTTTGGAATTTACCTTCCTGCTTTTTTCCTTTGGATTGAAGTATCTGAATTAAAATATTTTGCTCCTACCTTTTGGTAGTTGAGCTCTCTTGGTTTATTCCCGGATTTTTTCTACCAATACAACACCACCTTTCCTATGGAGAAATTTACCCCGGAGTATTCTTTGAAGAATATTCCTTTTCCTAATCTGGATTCCTTTCTCTTTCATCTTACGGAAAAAATTGAAAGTTTTGTGAGGAGACTTCGATGGAAAGCCTACTTTTACCTGCGTTCAACGGATTCTTCTCCTGATTCTACAGAGTGCTTTGATTTGAAAACTCTAAGAACTCCACCGGTATGCAAATTTTTAAACTCGTTTGAAAAAGACCTTTTTAATTTGATCCCCAAAATCAAGTTCCGGGGTACTTCAAATGAATTCCAGGATTTATTAAAGTCGAACATTAATACCTTAAAGAATTCCAAAGACCTATGGATTAAATCGGACAAATCAAATAACATTTACAAGTGTAATACCACCAATTACCTAAATATCCTTAAAAATAGTATAACTAGTCATTACAAAATAGACAGAGGTAACCTAATTTTATCAGAAATTAACTCCGATATGGCTAAATTTGCAAATGAACTAAATATTAGTGATAGAATTGGAAAAATTTCTACCAAAGAAGCTTACATTTTATTTAAGGACCACAAGCCTAATTTCCAAAATAAATTACAAACTAGACTAATTAATCCTACTAAGAGTGAATTAGGCATAGTTTCTAGGGGGGTTCTGAAGAACTTAATAGAGGAGTTACAATCCATTTTACAACTGAATCTTTGGAAGAGTTCCTTAGATACCATAAAATGGTTTGATAATATCAATGACAAATCTAAATCCACTTTCCTTAAATTTGATATTGTGGATTTCTATTCCTCTATATCAAAAAAACTTCTTGTGGATTGTTTAGACTTTGCCAGGGGTTATGTTAATATTTCGGATTGTGACTATAGAATTATACTGGGAGCTAGAAAATCTATTCTCACCTTTGATAATTCTACTTGGACTAAAGGGCCTGAGGATAGTTTTGATGTCCCCATGGGAGCCTATGATTCTGCCTAGGTATCAGATCTAATAGGCATTTATATTTTAGATATTTTAGGTAGATTTTTAGACCCTAAACTAATAGGCCTATATCGGGATGATGGACTGATATGTATTCCCAATTCCAATGGGCCTTACACTAATAGAATACATAAGAAAATTATCAGAGCCCTAAATTTTCTTGGTTTTAAGGTTGAGGTTACTTCCAATCTCAAAATTGTAAACTATCTAGATATCACCCTTAACTTAAAGAATGGTTCCTACCAACCCTTCCTCAAAGAAAATAGTTCCCCCACCTATATAAATAGTTTATCCAACCACCCTAAGAATATTATAAGACAAATACCCAAGATAGTAAATAATAGGGTTAACCAATTATCTTCCAATATAAAAATTTTCAACGCAAGCAAAGAAATTTACGATAAGGCCCTTCAGAAAAGCGGTTTTGTTAATAAGTTAAAGTATGATAAGCCTGCTATAAACCCTGAATCTTCAAAAACTAAAAACACCCGAAAATGTAGAAAAAGGAAGATAATTTGGTTTAACCCTCCTTATTGTAAGCTAACTAATATAAATATTGGTAGGTATTTTCTCAAATTAATTGATAAACATTTTAATAATAATAACAATCCCTTAAATAAAATTTTTAATAGATTCACCCTAAAAATTAGTTATTCTTGCACCTCTAATATAGATAATATAATTAATTCCCACAAAAAACAAGTTTTAACGAACCTAAATAATACGGAAGCTAAATCCGGAATTGTCGACAAATGCAATTGTTATTCTGTGGATGCCTGCCCGGTGCAAGGCAAATGTAAATCCACTCATGTAATTTATGAAGCCCGCATTTCTCCATCTAATAACAAGGACAGTTACCGGAGCTATATTGGCATGTCCGCGGGCTCTTTCAAACAGAGGCTTTATAATCACATGTACTCGTTTTCGAACCCTAAACAGAGATTCCAGACGGCACTGTCACGTAGGTTCTGGGAAATGAAGGAGGAGGGGCAGGACCCCATAATCAGCTGGAAATTAATAGGCTCAGCTTGTACTCCTAAAAGTTTTCGTGATAGGTGTCGTCTGTGTTTATTGGAGAAGATTCTGATTTTGAAGTATCCTCATCAGGACTTACTTTTGAACTTTAGAAGGGAATTTATAAACAAGTGCCGCCATAGGGCGGATTTTAAAATTTAACTTCTAATTTTTAATTTTTAAATTCTATATTTTTCTATAATTTTTTATTATTTTAAAAAAAATTTTTTAATTTTAATTTTAAATTTTTTTTTTTTTTTTTTTTTTTTTTTAATGTGTATGTTTGTGTGTGGATGTGCATATTTGTATATATGTATTTATGTATGTGGGCTATATGTTATTTTGGAAAAAAATTTTTTTAGCTATGTAAATGCTCCTTTTCATAATATTCATTAATATGTATGTGTGAGTGCATAAAGAATATATATATATATATATATATATATATATATATATGTGTTTGTGTGCGTGTGTGTGTATATGTGTGCATGTATGTGTACACATGTATATTATGTCTATGTGTGTGCGTGTGTGTGTATATGTGTGCATGTATGTGTACACATGTATATTATGTCTATATGAATTTTTTGTATATAGGTGTGTACACACACATATATATATATGTGTGTATGCGCATGTATAGGTATATTAGTGTGTAATAAATTGAATGTATGTGTGTGTATGTGTATGTATATATGTATTCTTATTCGTTAAATGGTGTGTGTGTGTATATATATATATATATATATATATATATGTGTGTGTACTTCTATTGATATGTATATATAATAATTGTAATTTTTTTTTTTTTTTTTTTTTTTTTTACCTAGTATTGTCTTTATTTAGTTTAATTTCAAATGACCTAATTTTTTTAAAAAAATAATTTTATTTCAAATCCTATATCTTTTTATTCCCTTTTATCAATAATTTATGCCTTTTTAAGTAAAGGCTTTTTTTTAATACTTCAACGTTTTGGGGAAATTAGATTTTTGAATTTGTCCAGCGTCTGTAATATTTAAAAAAAAATTTTTTTCTTTAGTTTCTTTTCTTTTTCCCTCCCTTCCTTCTTTTATCTCTCTTACCAACTTTTTTCCGTGTTGCTTTAAATGATTCAACACGGGGTCTGTTAATTTTTAGTTACATTCTCCCCTTTTTTTTGCAAACCCAGACGATGTCAATTTTTTTTCTTTTCTTATTTATTTGATTTTATTCTATCCTTTTCTTTTTCTTTTTCCTTTTCTTTTTCTTTCCCTTTATTTTTCTTTTTATTTTTTTATTTTATTTTATTTTATTTTATTATTATTTATTTTTTAATTTCTTTGCAATCTATTTAAAAAGGAAAAGTAGACTAATTTTTCTCCAGTTTCTGAAAGGTTTTTTTCTGTTGCTGAGGTGATGTGTCGCTCCCCGTGGGGATCGTCATATCGAAATGGCCATTCAACATCTTTGAATTAATCCTTTTTTAATATATATATTTGCTCTGTAATATTTTATTACATGGAGCTCTCTTCCTGTATCATTTTTTAATATTAAAATAAATTTTTAATATTAATTAGGATCGGGTTTTTTGGAATTTACCTTCCTGCTTTTTTCCTTTGGATTGAAGTATCTGAATTAAAATATATATATATATATATATATATATATATATATATATATATATATATATATATATCGAGGCAGTAAGTAATTTGCTAAACATATGCTGTTAAATATAAGAGACAATAAATGTCTATTATGTTTAATCATGAGCCGTTCTAAACGTCGTATTTTTGCTTTAATTTCAGTTGAAAATAAAGACAAAAATTCTCCAACATTTGGATAATTATTTATTGATTTTCTTCTAAGCTTTCGGCTCACATTACCCATCTTCAGAGAGGTTGTTTAAACTGAAATATTATAACATCCACCATCACCGACGATTTTATTTTGTGTTGACATAAAACTCCGCTTGGCAACGGCAATAGTTACCAAAAATAATAAACGCAGTTCTTAAATTTGTGATGCGGTTTTATGACGTCACACTGCGTGATAGCGCGAAATGACAACAAAATCATGTAGTCAAATGCAATGTAATATGTTATTTCCGGTTTTAAAGTTGATTTTATTGAGTGTTGGTTGTTTAGATTTGATGTACGTGGCCTCCAATATCTGCAGGTTCCTCTTACTGTGTGTATGCGTCAGGATCATCGTATTGTTGACCAAAATCTGTCTGATATTTCCTACATGTTTATGTTTTTCAGAGAAATGTTGTTTAATAGTACTCTGATCAGAAAGATGGCATTTAAGTCTACGGGAGAGCGTGGTTGTAGTAAAACCAATATATGTACTAGGTTTTTTATTAGTATCAGAGATGCAATCTCTGAATGGGCATGTAAATTGGTACACTACATTGGTTTTTTGTAGAGAATTTAGTTTAGTGCTTGTTGGGTTATTATAGACTATGAGGTCAATTGTTTTAAACTTTTTATAATATATAATGAGTATTATTTGATTATTACTTTCCAATGGTTTAACATTTCTACGTATTATGTTTTTGAGAGTTTTTTCATCTTGTTTATCATTATTATGTATTTGGTTGCAATAGTATAAGTTAATAGTGTTATGTTTATTTTGATGTAAACCATTATTATTAATATTATCATTATTGTTAGAGCTATTGTTAATTTTGTTGAGATACATTTTAATTTGTTGATCAATAACGGAGTTAGGAAATCTATTATTGACTAGTGTTTGCTTAATGTTTTGTAATTCTTTATCAAATATAGATTTGGAAGAAGATATCATTTGTATGCGTTGAAGTAAGTTTTTTATAACAGCTAACTTATATCGTTGGGGACATTCACTATTATAATTAAGAAGACACGAATTTATGCTAGTTGGTTTCCTATATAGAGAAGTAGTAAATTTATGTGTGCTAGAATCAATGAATACATCAAGAAATGGGATTTTGTTATTAATATTAAGTTCTAATGTAAGTTTGAGGACGGAGTGACTTTCAAATTTGTTTTTAAGATATTTAATTTGATCGATATTCTTAGCTAAAACAAAGATGTCATCTATGTATCTTACATATATAGAGGGTTTATTGTTGTCATTAATTATTTTATTTTCTAGATTTGCCATATAATAATTAGAAAAGAGGGAACCTAAAGGAGATCCCATCGCAATACCATCTATTTGTGTATAAATATTGCCTAAGGGATCGTGAAAGAGTACTTGTGTGGTGCATGCTAATAATAGTTTTTTAAATATAGTGGGTTTAATATTGATTGATAGGAGAGTAGCATGATTGTATACATCACAGATAATGATGTCAATTGTTTAATGGACGGGAACATTTGTGAATAAGTTTTGGACATCCAAAGATGCAATTATTTGATTCTTAGGTTTTACAGAATGGAGAATCTGTAAAAATTCGTCCGTGGAATTAATACTATATTTACCAGGAAGATAGGGAGTAATTAGTTTGTTAAGTGTTTTAGAAAGATTATATATTGGTGTGGGTATTTGAGAAATGATAGGTCGGAGGGGATGATCTTTTTTATGGATGTTTACATTTCCATAAAGGTAGCCGGGCTGATAGTCACCTATAATCTTTTGAAGTTTATAGGATCCTATTTCAGCATTGTTTGCAATAAGTTTATTAATATGTTTTTTAAGTTGGGTTGTGGTATTACTAGTTAATTTTTTAAATTTATTGTGATCGTCCAGAATGGCCTGTAATTTGGGGGTGATATTCCTGTCTGTTTAAAATAACAAATGTATTGGTTTTATCGGCACGTCGGATAACAATATTTTTGTTATTTTTGAGATGTGTGGCTGCTTTTATGAGAGGCGTATTTATAATATCCTTAGGATTTTTATGGTAACGGTGTTTGATTGATTCAGCTTTGAGTAATTCTTTTAAGCCTACCTGTGTAGTAATATGGTTGGCCTGTTCGAGTTGAAGTATTTGCTGGTATAAAGCTTCAATTTCCATTTGTTTAAACATTGAATTAGGTCTCTGCGCGACATGAAAATTTGGTTCGAGATTAAGGAATTCTATTTCATCTGGAGTAAGTTGGTAATCCGATAGGTTAATGAAGTTGTCATTGATGTTTGGTAAAAGTATTGTTCCTTTATATAATTTGTTTAGCTTTTTTTGGATGACTTTTTTTATGGGATTCATGTTCCTTTTGTGTTGTATTGTATAATAAATCCAATATTTCCTTGGATTTTTCACTTGTGGTAGAAAACTGTAAGATTCCTTTAATATGTACAATTTCAGTATTGATTTGTTGTAATTCCTGTTTGGCTGTGTGCATTTGACGTTTTATGAGGTTCCATTGAAATTTTTTGGTGTCAGGATCATTTAGTGCTGCGGCATCATGTAACTTAAATTTAGTATATCGAGACAGCAAGTAATTTTATAAACATATATAATTAAACTCATTATATATTATAAAAAGTTTAAAACAATTTACCTCATAGTCAATATATATATATATATATATATATATATATATATATATATATATATATATATATTAATACAGGTTTCATTGAATAATATAGACAAGTTCTGTCTATTTATTTTGTGTAAGATCCGTTCGTATGATCTGATTAGCTTGATAGTGTTGTCATGGAAAGACGACAAGAAATCGCAATAATTGTTGATTTTTTTATCAGGTCTGAGCTTTCGGCTTACATAAGCCATTATCAAAGGATGAACATTTAATGTTCAGTGAACATAGAACATTTAAATTATTATTAACAGAGTGGAGTTATACAGAGAAAATTAGACAGGTCCATTTTTTGTGTCGCACATGGCTGTAGGCTGAGAAGGAATGGTGGTAGTGGGTTTTTTGTTCAATTGAGTGTATTGTGGCATGAGAGATTGGTCTGGGAACTGCTGCTATTATGGTGTGGGGGGTAAGTATAATAACTATGACCTCTCCCGTCGATTATAGGCATTGAAGTATGTTAGTAGAGGTGTCGAAATTTATTTTATTTAGGCTACAAATCTGAAATGCCGACTTTCTAGTCCAAGCTGCAGGGATACGGTATAAAAGGGCGATTATTTGATCTAATTCTCTCCTTCATGTCAAATCGTAAAATGATGATTCTTCTGAACGAGCATGCTTCCAAAATCTTTCATGCGAACCGCAATCTACATCAAGGCTCTATTCTAGGTCTTACTCTTGTCCTGATATTCATCAATGATCTTCCCGATGTAATCAGTTCCCAAGTAGGCATCTATGTAGATGACAACACCATTTACTCCCGTCTCAATATGAAATCTGCCAGGGATGACAATGTAAACCTCGTCTCTGCTCTTGGAAAGGACTTCTCATTTGTGATGGATTCGGGTAAGAAATGGCTTATAAATTTTAATGCTTCCAAAACGAATCTGCTCTCCGTTAATCACTATAGACATGCTTTACTAATTTCCATCATTATGGATCACGCTAGTCTCCCCGAAAGCAATACACTGCGCCTTCTCGGCCTCACTCTCTCAGCGGATCACAAGTGGAATGAGTACATCGAATCAATAGCTACATCTACTACTAAGAAGGTTGGGTTAGTGTGGTGCGCCAGGAATTTTTTCTCGTCAGGATCCATCTTGGATATATATACATCTACCATCCGTCTGTGCACTGAATATTGTTGCCACAACTCGTCGGGTGCTCTTGGTATTTATCCCGTTGTTTTTGAAAAGATCCAAAGTAGGTTCTGCAATGTAATCGGTCCCGAATTGGCAGCTCACTCTCAGTCACTTTCTCACCCTCGGAATGTGGCTTCCCTCTGTCTTTTCTAAAGCTATTTTCTGTGCTTCTGCTCTAACAAGTTTAATTCCCTGGTGCCCCGCTCTTATGAATTTACTCATCCAACTAGACTGGCAATTAGGTCCCACCCTTTTACCATCAAAATGAGCAAATGTAACTGCCACTTTTTCTCTATCAGATTTTTTTTTATTGCACTTACCTCCTGTTGAACTTCTTTCCGCATGGTTGCTTACCTGATAGTAACAATCCCAAAATGTTTAAGTGCAAAGTTAATTGCCATTTTTTATCTCCTTGATTCCCACCTCTCTCTTACCATTTTTTTGACATCCCCCGCTATCGTTTTCTTTTTACTTTTCTTTCTTCCCTCTCCTCTCACTAGAACCCCGAATGCTCAAGTAGCAGTACTGTTTTGATGGGGGGGGGGCGATTATATAAAAAGTAGAACTAAATTTAAACGTTTTCAGTTTTAGAATAACTTATCATAAAAGAAAAAAAAATCTTAATAACTTAAAGAATGCATTTCCAGAATTTTTAGCTCAGAAATTTTTTTCAGAAATATTTAACACAAAATTAAGTTATGGCAAACATGTGCGATCAATCTGAATCAAAACAGACAAATACAACGAATGAAAAATACATTCTTTTCTTGTCCATCCAAAACTATAGATCTTCTCTTCTTGGAAACTCTACGGTGTTTTTGGAAAAGTTGATTTCTTTTAATGCTCCAACATGTCATCTGTTTTTGTATCTTTCTTTCATTACCTTGAGATCTCGATGAAACCTTACTCCTTATCCTTACTCCTTATCCTTACTCCTTATCCTTCATTATAATCACCAGCTTTGTCTAGGAAAAATAGAGAAGAAACAGAAATAAGAAAGTTTTAACAAGTTTCTGCTCCGATGATCTTAGGTCACTGGTGCCCCCTAAATACGAATTTGTACGAGATACTAGATTAGCAACTAGATCCCACCCTTTTACAGTGAAACCGATAAAATGCAGCCGTAACTTCTACTCCAACAGTTTCTTTCCTCGCACTTCCCGACTGTGGAATTCTCTTCCAAACGATTGCTTCCCCGACGGCTACAATCTGCAGGAGTTTAAATGTAAGGTCAATACACACCTCCTAACACACTAACCTGCTCCCATTCTATCAAGCACTCTTCCCATCTGCCCGACCCTCATCCTCGCTATCCTTACTCATCTGTCACCTTTCTCCTGACATTCCCTATGTCTATCCACTCCTTCTCTTTACCTTCCCCTATGTAGCCCCATGCGCAATAGTGGCAGTGGAATGCCTTGCTTGGGGTGAGATGATTAAAAAACAAAAAAATAAGAACATTGAAGGCACAAAAACACTTTCCAGTAAGATATCTCACAAAAATCAAGCATTTTCGGGTGAGCTTATCTGAACTGAAATAGGTTAGAATTTATTTTAAATGCTATTTGAAAATGAAGTGAAATGGTTCAGCTATGTCATTCACATATTTAAGCCATGGCATATCTTTGTACATTACTATTTTGACCCATTTTTAGTTAAATTAATTTTAAATTGATTTAAAATTAATTTTAGTTAAATTAATTTGCAAATTCATGCAAAAATCAAATAATTCAAGACTTGTTAGCAAATGAATTAAATTGTTTTTGAAATTTTTATTAGAAAATATTTGTAAAAATGTTTTTTACATGTTCTTTCCGCCTTAATCTTATGAAAACTTGAGAAACTCAATGTGATAATTTTTAGTGACTATATTAGTTAAAAGAATTTTTTGAAGAATTTAAATCACTAAATTTTTTGGCAAATATTTTTGCAAAATCAGATATTGTCTTACCAAAAATCTGTTATAAATCAAAAAATAAAAATGCAAAAAACTAAGACATTATTTAATTAGAGAAGCTTTTAATTGCTTTTTGATTAATATATATTAAATACAATATTGCCTGAAGAAAAAAGAAGTTTCTGATGTAAAATGAATTTTTACAAGATTTGTTTTCACATTTTTTACAATTTTGAATTGAATAATTTGTAAAGATTTTAAATATTATAAAAATTCAGTTTCAATAGTGTAACTCTTTTTTTTTAATCATTTAAAGGGAAGGTTATACGGGGGTGGGGAGAGAGCTAGAGTCCAGTGGTTAATAGATGAGTATTGACTTTGCATTTAAACTCTTAGGAAATATTGTTATTAAGTAAAACTATATTTACGAATCATAAATAAAATATTATCTAAAAATTATCTATACTGAGAAAAGGTGATGTGATGGGCAAAATGGAATAAGTTTTCGGAATCATTTATGTTGTGGAGTTCCCCTCTTTTTCCCATGATAATGGACTCGACTTGAGTATACATATACTCCTGCTACGGCAGCTACAGGCAGAGTCCGACAGACACCGAAAGATACCGAACAATACCGAAGTTTCACGGAGAATACAGCATTAGTAGTTCATAGTAGCACTGAGCTCCACTTAGCCAGTATCCGTCAGCTTCCGACGTAGACTTACTGAACGTACTACAGCTTCACTTTAGAGACTTGTATTTTCACTTCATACTAACTCGTACACCTGGACTTCTAACCTGCGTTCAAATTTGTATTATTTACCTTAATAAACTTATTTTTCTACTATCAGTATAGCCCGGCATTGCTCGTGGGTAATGAAATCTTTAAAACTAATCCATGGTCTTGCAGCTCAGACTCTTTGGATGTTGGCACGAAAGACTAAAAAGCAATAGTTGTTTCCAGTTAAAACGAAACCGTAGACTGAAAGAAAAATGAATGGATGTAAGTCAAATTTTGATTTCCTGGTATCGATATCAAATAAGTTTTTTTCGTCGTAAACTGAATTTTGAAGGCTAAATAAGTCCTCTGAGTAAATGGTATCATGGCTGAGACTAAGAACTATAATTATACCATGTTCAACTACTGATAACGACAAATTGGGCGCTCTCTCACAGAAACTTCTGCAGCATGAAAACACGGGTTTCCTCTGTAGGTGTTAAAGAAACATACACGTCAGTGAGCAGGTGTCTTCTAAAAGAATCATTGCCACTTATTTTTTTGTAGTTCTAATTTGAGTTAAGGAAGTATTGTCTCTTAAATAAGGGCAATGATCTATCATTATAATTTAAAGTGGTGGATTACTGACTTCTTTGTTGTTATTATCATGACGTTTCGGCGGTTGCGTTCCCACAAGGCCTTCGTAAGATGCTTGTCGACAAGGATAAAATTCAGAGAATTTTGTACTAAACACTTTATTTAATTTACGGAGGTAGATTGTTCCCCGTTCCGTTTTCCATGTCGATAAGTATTTCGTCTGGTTTTTTATTTAAAACTGTTCAATTACTGGGCCAATAGCTTAATGGATAATTACATTTTTTTATGAATTTGGTGTGTTTTGTCCTTAGGACAGAAACTGTGTAACTAGACTGAGTGGACATAAGTGTGAAATAACTGAGCAGTACTGCATGAGGTGTAATATCAATCCTCTTCTATGGAAGTGAATGTTGGATAATTTCTTCACAGACTAAAGGAAAAGTGAAGGCAGGAAAATGAGCTTCTACATAAAAATGTTGTGAATGCCACAAACAGAACGTCTAAGTAACGGGGAAGTTTTAAGGACCATGACAATAAAAGAGACGCTTATTCTTGGAAGCAAAAGAGATAGGTGGATATTTTACGAGACATCATGAGACAGGACACCTCGGAAAATTTAACACTCACATGATATATTGATGTCAATAGAGACAAGAAAGGCAGCAAGCTATCTATCTGACGAGCTTGTGTGAATGGATGACAGAACATGATTGAGCGGAATTGTCGTGGATTCCGGGTGAGGAACCGCATAAATTAATGAACAACAAACAGATATTGAGATAGAAAAGTAAGTTATATTAAACGTAAAGATACAAACTGGAATGCAGGTTAGTAATCCAGAAATACGATAAGTAAGATATATATATATATATATATGCAAGTCTTTGAAGTGAAGCCGTGCTGAAATTAGTATGTCCCTGTAATACTATTCTGTCTAAGTGGAGCTCAGAGCTACGTCAGTATGACGCGGTATTCTCTGTT